>VWZS01010494.1:615624-717843 GCA_013397075.1 Rhabdornis inornatus | reverse complement strand
GGCCTTGCAGTCGCAGCCCGTGCTGGGGCCTGCGTGGGGCGGGATCGCAGCGCCTCGCCCCCCCCGCCGGCTGCCCCTGCCCGCTCCCAGCGCCTCGGCGGGCCCGGGGCCTGTGACCTGCCCTGGACACCTCAGTTCCAAAGGCCATCGAGGGGCTGGAGCGAGTCCAGAGCAGGGAATGGAGCTGGGGAAGGGTCTGAAGCACCAGGACAGGCTGACGGAACTGGACAAAATCAGGGGGCATCATCACTGTACAACTCCCTGAGAGGAAGTTATGGCCAAGCTGGTCCCTTTACCCAGACAAGAAGTCACAGGACAAGAGGACAAAGTCTTGAGCTGCCAGGGGATGTTTAGGATGGACATCAGGAAGAATTTCTTCACAGAAAAGATGATCAGACATCAGAATGAGCTGCCATCCCTGGAGTCACCATCCCTGGAGGTGTCTGAGGAAAGACACTCAGGACACTAAGGACGTGGCACTCACTGCCATGGCCTGGTTGACACCATGGTGTTCAGTCATGGACTAGACTCAATAAGAAGTATTGAATCTCGAAAAGTATAAGATTTCTGACCCCAGAGGTCTTTTCCAACCTAATCCATCCTGTGATTCTGTGAGTGGAGCTGCCAGGTCCCCAACGCAGCGAGGGGTGGCTTCACTGACATAGCCTGTTCTCCACAGGAAACTGGGTTTGGCTACATTGGCTATTATTTTTCCAAAACACCATAGAAATGTTTTTCCACTTGCATTTCTATAGCTTTTACTCTCTTCCTGGAGCCTTCACCGTGCCCATGAGTTGAAAGCTGAAGTCTGCAGGCAAAGCTTAGAAAACTCCTCTCTTCATATTTGTGTTACCACCCTGAATGAAGTATTTGCATTTTGGAGCCTATTGTTGCTTTTACAGCGGAAAGCTCTAAAAGGCATCAAGGCCAGTTAGGCAGACAGCAGCAAGTCATGCCAAAATGTGGCAGTCCCTGCACAGAAGGTTCTGCAGATTTGTGGCTGGATTATGTAGGTTAATTTGTAAACACAATATCTCCACGCCTAGCACTGGATAGAAAGGCTCACTAACGAGTCAATCTTCCTTTCCCCACATACAAAATTCTTTACAAGTTTACTACATTGTCCTCTTTTGTGCTCTGTGCCCTTTTGTATCTGAGCCTTTAGATTGAATTCAAGTCACATTTTTTAAGCTTTCCCTGTACAGCCATGACGTCTAGATTATTTTTTTTTCGTCCTGAAGTTTCCAGTGTAATGCCATGACTCTGGGAGCTGGAACTGTGAGAAAAAAGACAAATATGATGAGGCACATTCAAATCACGAGTTGCAAATTGATTGATTTGCACATTTATTTTTGCATTTGTATTGATAAGCACAGATTTAATGCTGAATATCTGAATAACTGAGGTCTGACTTTTCAATGTAGGAAGAGTAGCAAAAAGATTACAAAATGAAGTGTTATGAATTAACGTGTACATAGATAAATGCTTTTACTTATAAGCTTTGATCCAGATTTTCAGTGGATGAAGAACACTTTAGGCTATGCAGTTGCCAGGGCAGCATCTTCAAAATAACCTGCTCCAGCAAAACCAAAACAAGGCTGGAAAATAAAGTGAAATTTATGGCTGTGTGAAAAAACACCATTCCACTTCAACTCATCACATAAAAAATGAAACATAATCATGTTAGTAGAAAGATTGATTTGGCTTGATTTGATCTCTGATTTGTATTTAACATGTGAGTCAAATGGAGACATTGTGGATGAAATGGCAAAAGGTTAAAGACTGTAATGGGCACGGAGTTGATAATCTCTCTCAAACTGGACACTGCAATATATCCAGTCAGATTAACTTATATCAGAGCCAGGCCATGTAGAATAAATTAATAAGTGAACCTCAGTATTCATGTAGATCCTAAAACATGGAATTACATTTTCTCTCAGTCTGGGATGCCTTGGAATGTGTGTCTTTCTCTTGAAACTAAGTTTTGTTTTGTCCTTAAATGGTTAAAACCAAAAAATGAAGATTTGTGCCATGCTATAATCCTGCTTCATTATGAAAGCAAAGAACCTACCACACAGTCCTGAACTGAGAATAAATATGGATGAGCTCCATATATTAATTTTCACTTCACCCAGTTTGTTAACAAGGTACAGACATTCACATGCAGCTTGTTCAGCTCCTCATTGCCACAGCTGGATTTCCCACCTAAGAGGCAGGAGGTTTTAGCTGCAGACCCTCCTCAGCCTCAAGGAGTTGTCACCTTTCTCTCTGTCACCTTCAAATCACTCTGTACACAAGTTTCAGAGGAGGGTGGAAATGCCAGTGGTTAGGCACTTTCTTGAGAAATGGGTTTCAGCCTCAGGTGGGAACAGAGTTCCCATAGCATATAAATATCTGCTATATGAGAAGGAGGCACTGTAAAGAGCCAGGTATTTATTCATGTCCAAAAGGATGGCTTGGTCCAGGAGGGAACCTACATCCAGAATACCCTAGCTAAGGAATATGCCTTCCATGTGGCATACTGCAAATATCTTCCTTAGGCACCACACTCTGTGAATGCCACACAGAGCTCAGACTATGGATACAGCAGAGTTTCTGAGGTGCCCCAAAAATATTTGAAAGGCCTGACTTTAAAGCTGATTGCTACTCTCATGTGCAGTCCAGCAGAGCTGGGACCAGACCAGTAGGAAAGGCCAGTGCTTGAAGAGAAAAAAGTGAATAACCAGATCTTTGCATAATGCTCTGCACTGCAGAAAATAAACATGGAATGATAAAGTCAGAACTCCCAGGCTCTGAAAATACCAAAATATTTCTCAGTCCTATTTACTTTGTAGTACAAGGAAAACAGCTTCCTCTTTTTTCTTCCTCCTGGGCATGTAACTCAGGATATACCATCCGACATGAAGAGCACCAGCAGCTCAGATCTTTTTAATTAAATGAGTGTGATGTCTCTTTTGTAAGTTCAGCAAGAGGTCTGGCTCCCTGTCCGTGTCATTTAGTGAGATGTAACACTTGTGGATGTGTCTGGAAAGAGCCCCACATACATCAGCTGACAGCAAAGTAATCAGTCCAGAGACCCAGGTTAAATCTCTCTCCACTCTTTGCACCTCCAAAACCACACGCTGAAATTCAAACAAAGGCTGTTAAAAACAGGGAGGGGGTGGGGGGGGAGGTTTCTTTTCCTGTCACATGATAAACTAGATCCTAATGTTTATCCAAGCTCAGCAAAGCTCAGCTCTTGCTGGCAGGCGGTGCTGGGTGAGGTGCGGGGTCGGGCCGGAGCTGCCGTGCCCGTGCGCTCTGAGCACAAACACCTGCTGCGAGCGCACTGCCCTGCCCGCCGAGGGCTGCACGCTTCATTTGTGCCCAAATTCCCTTTGTGAGCCTCAGAGCCACCCCACGCGAGCGCTAAACCTCTGCTGAAAATAGTCCAAGAGCGCCTACGCAATTTTTGTTCCCCCTCCCGAGTCGAGCCCCTTGTCCTTTACAGATCACTTAATGACTTAGCAGCAAAGTGCATTTCGAACACATTTTGGGCATTTCATACCGAAATGAATAGATGCAAGAACAGGATTTTTGCCAGCAGCACTGATTATCCTTTTGTCAGTAGATAGACGTGACCTGGACCATTCTGTTGCCATAAAAAAATGTCTCTAGAGGTTGCTAGACAGAGGAAACGCTTTGCCTGAGGGAGAAGGCATGAGAGGGAAGAGGCTGGAAGGTGCCCTGTCTAGAAGAGGACAGAGGTAATTAATGGTTATGCCCATTTATAAAGATAAGTGCACCAGTAAATGTGTCAGCCCTTGGGCGATGGAAGCCATGACTTCTACAAACCCCAACACAGTCCTTTACATCGACATTTTATTTATTTAATGTGGTCTACATGGATCTATGCTGGATTCAGGCAGGAGTAAATCAAATAGGAATCAGCAGCTCTGGAACCGAAGAGGGTTTTTGACCTGGACTTAAGAAGAAAAGTCTCTACAAAGCAACTGGAGACATGGACAGGACTCTTAAAAGACCAGATGAACTTACAGAATTTATTTTAGTGGGAATCATACTTATGTCAAGACCATAAATGTTTTTCAAATTTAGCTGTTACTCCTGCAACCAAAACCACATATTCTCACTCAAGTACAAACCTGCTGAACTTGAAAAGGCTTTCAGCTTACTTTCAGCTTCAGTTGTGCAATTTGCAGTTCAGGATTATTGCACCTGCTGTCTTTTTTGTGTGGATTTACAGCAGCAGAAATCCCCTTGAGCCAGAAAGAATTTCTAAAACCGAGTATCATTTATTTCAATCAGAAATTAAATACACCCCTAATATCCAACTCAAACATAGTACATGCCCTCAGTGTAGACTGATTTCAGCACATCTTCAGATAGTTTATAGGTATAATGAAAGGTATTGAGCTAAAAGTGCATTCAGTTGCAAGTTCAGGGCAATAGAGTTGCACATTATTTAGTTAACCATTTTTTAAAATATAATAGTTTTTGAAAGGCTGTATTAATGTGACGTAGCTGTGAATAATATTGGAAGAAGAAACTGAAGGATTCAGAACCAGCTGTGATAATGCAGCTCCTGCCTAACTAGAGCAGGTCTGGATGCATTCCACCTGGCTGACCACCTACAGCATGAACCCATTTACCCTGGGTTGCCTCTGTAATCAGTGGAGCGAGAGAGCCACTCTATGGGAGGAGTGATTCAGACCTTTGGTGTGGTCCATGAATCACCTGCTCCAGGTGCCTGTCTGTTCCTATTGGCTCCAGAGGGAGCCCAGGGCAGCCGGACTCTTGCCGTGGGAGCTGTGCTTGGATGTCTAAAGCAGTGAGATGAATCTGGATGTTGGCTACGTGTGGGATCAGCACAGCTTGTGGCTGTAGGAAAGCAAGAGATATGGATGTGATTGTCCACAGAAACGAGCAGGGCTGTTCCTTGCTTCATTGCCATGGATTTAGCAGCCCACAGTTTGTCTGTCTCGGTAATTTTAACTGGTCTGCAATTCAATTACTGTATTTGCAAGACTGGAGCCTAGAGCTTCAGAACCATGGCAGCCTCCCAGGGTAGAGAATCATAGAAACACAGAATGATTTGGGTCAGAAGGGACCTTAAAGATGATCCAGTTCCAACCCCTTGCCATGGGCAGGAACACCTTCAACTATCCTAGGCTGCTCCAAGCCCTGTCCAGCCTGACCCTGAACACCTTCAGGGGTGGGGAGTCCATAACCTCTCTGGGCAACCCATGCCAGTGCCTTATCACCCTCTCAGCAAATAGTTTATTTCTTATATCTAATCTAAACTCACCCTCCTGCAGCTTAAGGTCATTCCCCCTTGTCACTCCATGCCCTTGCCCAAAGTCCCTTTCCATCTCCCCTGTAGCCCTTTTAGGTACTGCAAAGGGCTCCAAGGTCTCCCCAGAGCCTTTTCTTCTCCAGGATGAGCAGTCCCAACTCCCTCAGCCTGTCTTCATTCCAAGAGAAAAGAATGATGTTGTTTTCATAATAAACCCCCTGTATACAGACTGATCCCAGAGTGAAGCCTACAGACACTGAGTTCTCTTCTCTTCTCTTCTCTTCTCTTCTCTTCTCTTCTCTTCTCTTCTCTTCTCTTCTCTTCTCTTCTCTTCTCTTCTCTTCTCTTCTCTTCTCTTCATTGGGTTCTACCTGGATCACTTCAATATTGAGGCTTCAGTTTTTAGAATGTTTTGAGATCTGGTAAGAGAAAAATGAAAATATGGTACCATTTTAATAATATATTTAATAAACTTTATAAATAGTCCAACTACAGGAAAACAAAAAGGATTTGCATGTGAAGTAACACTTCTGTTCCTGTCAATCAGTGTTCAAGGGAAAAAAATGTTTGGTGGTTTTTTTTTTCTGCTTTGTCTGCCATGCAAAGGCTCCTACTGTTTCAAGTGGCTTTGGAGTAGGCACTAAGCAAAGTGGACCATGATGTCTATGTACTCAGTGTCCTCTACTATTAGTCCTTCATACTGTAGTAAAGTAGATAAAAGCATTTGAAAAATAAAGAGACCTCAAATAGCACTTAAGCCTATTTTTAATCCTTACCTGACTAGATTTCAAGTGATAACATACCTTTCATTACTTGCACATTGCCTGCATGAAATTGTTTGCAGCAATCACCACCTTCATTATTCAGATGAACACTGAATTGAAGTGTGTGTGAAGATAATAATGTTGGGAAGGTATTAGTCCCAAATCATATGTGTGTTACAAGGCCGAAGGAATTTTCTGTGCAACCAGCTTCAGCTTACAGGCAAATGAAAATATAAATAACACTTTCAGCGAATCACCAGTTTATGCTTTAGTTAAAATGTTTATTTTCACCATTTTAGAACTCCCCAATGTCTTGACAGTATTTACTAGGAATATTAATTTGCTAAAATGAATTGGCTGAGATGGTGACTGAAAACCAAGATAGCCTCAAAATGAAGTCATAAAGCAAACTGCAACAGATAAAAATTATAAAAACTATGGGCACTTGCAATGGCAACAGTGTTTTTTGCAAAAAAACCATCTCCAGTTTCAAGGTGAACCTTGATGAGACTGTCTGCCAATAGGTACGGTGTATTAAAGTGCTGTCAAAGTCCAGTTCCTGTTCTGACAGGAACTGTTCTGTTCTGTTCCTGTTCTGTTATTTCCTGTTCTGACTAGTAGCATTTCTGCCTAGACAACCAGGTCATTTCAGACTAAATCTCACCTTTGGCATTTGGAGAAGAAGGTTACTAGGTCAGGATCTGACACAGAAAATGAGTATAGGTATAAGCAGCTAATGGTAACCATTCAGCTCAGACCACCTACCAGCAGCCTAAGGCAGCAGAGTGACATTTAAGAGCAATCAGAGTCAAAAGAAAACCTTCAGGGAAAGCAGACAATACTTCAGAAAAAGCAGCTCTACATTTGCCAGAGGAGAAAAACCAAAGACCTTTGGGAACCGTGCTCAGGTCGACTTGAAATAAATATCAAGAAAAATAATGGAAATATAGAAAATGGGGCTTCTTTTAAAGTAAATTCCTTACCCACTTGCTTCTATACTGGTCTGTCCTTATCCAGTATTATCCCTGTGAATGGTCTCATCCTTAGCTTTTGAAGAAAACACCTTAACTTTGAGCAAATTTCCTGCAAATCCATAAACTCAGAGCACATAGCACACAGCCTGGGTGAGACATGCTGTGGAGAGGAGATCTCATGGAGAAGGAAGGATCCTCTCTAATGCCAACAGGAGCAGGAGCTGCCTTTGCACTGCCTTGCTCATATGGGTTATCCCTACTGCTGCACTCACAATGCCCTAAAGTAAGGCAGTTTTAGGATTCAAGTCTGAAATTTTGATCTTAGTGCTGCCATGATATCCTAGTTTTGAGATTAATGTTTTTAGGATGTTTAAGTCCTTATGGAACCATCTGTTATTTTAATAATGAATAAAAGCACAGTGAAGCCTTGCATCCCTTCTTGGCTGGCTGAGTGTCTGTCACTAATCTGGCCCAATTTACCTTCCCTATACACAGAAATCTCCTCTGTAAAACTTATGGTCAGCTCACACTGCCTCCTCCAGCTGCAGACAGGCTTTGTGTGTGCAGCTTGTGCTGCTCAACCCATCCCTGTGGGTCACTCTGAGTTCAGGCCCCTTACAGGAATGTCTTTATCTGCACCTGAGGTTTCATCCAGTGTATCCTCAGCTGCCATTGAGGTCTCCACGTGTCATCTTTTGACTCAGCTACTTACAAAAGGTTTGTCCCTGCCTTGTGCCAGATAACACTCTTAGTCACTCAAGTGTTCCTTATCCCTTTTTCTGTTTGCCTGAATGCCTTGTTCCTTTGCATAGAGGTATTTACACAGCTTTTGTCAAATTACAATTAATTAAGGCTGACTGTTACTGAATAAATAGTCATTTACTATCTAGCTGCAGAACATAAGGTGTGTACAAGACATGGTGTGTAACTTGGAAAAAAGAAACAAAGCACAAGAGAAAAAGGTAAGAAAGGCTGGCTTTCCCTGCTCTTGGTTAGGAATCATCATTTCTAGGAAGGTGGACAACAGCTGAACAAACCTTGTCATTGTCTTACACTAATCCTTAAATGAAGTGAGAATAATGCATGTAAGATATAAAAGGGAATAACTCATAATAGAAGAAACCAGCAGTCCTGATATTGTTCATCTGTGCCGTAACAAGCAGGGGAGCTGATTTATTTCGAAGCTGAATTCCCTGTTCTCCTGAACACAGTTAATATGAAAGACCCTTTGACCACACCATCTGTTTGCATTGTAATCCACATCTAAAAGAGTCAACAGAAATATTGACTCACAAGCTGGTTCTACCTCAGGCCTGTGAGTTAAGCTCCCTCAACACACATAAGCTTTTGCACAAAGAGCTACAGGAGCACTCCTCTCACCTTTTCCTTTCGTGTTACAATCAATCATCCAGCACTCCAAACAAAGGTCAGGTCCTCCCCCAAATGCAAACAGCACCTTCCCTTTGTCTCTCAAGCAACTTTAAATAACAATGCCTAAAACTTCCAGGAATCATTAGCATTTCTTTATGCACGAATGGGAAATATTAAGTCTAGCCAAGGTGAGATTAATCTGGCAGTTTCAGTCTGGTGCAGTGCTGCCCTCACCACAAAAGCCATCGAGGAACTTGGCACTAACTTGCTCTTTGTACTTTTTACCTGTGAAGCCAAAGGCTGGAGTGGCAGGGACCCACCTGCCTGGTGCTGGAATCATTTAGGGCACTGGAAAAGCACAAGCAGAGAGAGAGAAGGACTCTTACTTTGGCTGCATATAATTTCTGAATTATTTTTGTTAGATAATTTCCTCGGGTGTCTCCAGCTGCTGCCTGCAAAAGCAGAAGCAATAGGGAAGAGAACAGAAGGTAATTTCAGCATCATGAAATGACCAGCATGACCCAAAACACTAGACTGAAGGAAAATGCTGAAAATCACAGAAACTGCTCTAATGTACACCAGGAATTAAGCCAATTTTTGCATTTCAACCTGTGAGAATAAAACAGTGGCTCAAAATCACTCCTGATCCTGGAGATGCAGCAGCTGGCTCTGAATTTTTACTTATTTTTAATGAGTTGGCCCAGAAATTCCACCTTTGTTTCTAACCGAATTAGGTTGCTCTTGGAGATTGCCATATTTCCTCACAGATGCAGTATAAAGCATATAAGGGACAGACAGAAGTTGGAGAGGACATATTGAGAAATAGCCCTGTCAGGAAAATCTCGTTTTCCAGATTATATCAAATAACTTCACTGAAGGGTGTGTATGTATGCATATGGAAACACACACTGTACACACACAGATATGTGCATATCAGGATTTGGGAGACACGTAATTTTCATGTCCAATACTTTCTTTCTCTCCTGTAATTAAATGTGCAGTTTCCTTTCACCAAAATAACATGGCACCAGATTGATTTTAATATCTTTAAGCCATGTACAAACATGAGGTTTCTTGCATGAATATTCAGCACTTATCTGTCACATGCCCATGTATATTCAGCAAATAAGGAATATTCAGGCACAAGTCATACAACAAAAGATGGTGCAGTAGCAGATTTTTGCTGTAAACAGAATCTTCAAATTTTGTACCAGCCAAAAGAGTGATAATTTAAATTTTTATCTGTCAAATCCAGCAGTGCTTTGCTGGGTTGAGTTGCCTGTCAAGGTCAGGATGTTTAGTAACAGCAGTGGGGATGGTTTCTGACTCCCAGTTTTCAATGCTCATGGAGATAGCATGTCTCAGTTACAGCCAAAATGCTGCAGAAAAGCCTCTGTATCCAGACACCAGCTAGGTCATAGCAAGGTTTCTGAGTGCACAAAGGAAGGGTTTTTCAGCTCCTAGGGTTCACTTTGGTTGCATGATTTAGAGGCTTTTTTTGTCTGTCTTTAATAATGCCACCTTTGTAGTCCCAAAATACACGGCCGAGAGAAGCTGGCAGCTCCCCGTGGCCTGCAGCTCCCCCATTCCTTCTCCTTGCATGGGGAAAAAGAAAAAAAACAATAACCAAACCAGGAAGCTGCCACTGCTGCTGTGACATCTGACATGATAATGTTGCCAAACCAGGATACTCCCTGACCTGCTTACAGGTACTGTGGCAATTCCACCCGTGCCCATTTTTCCCTAGCTGAGGGACCCTATTTGAATGCATTAAAAACCACTGGAACAGGCTGTCTGAATAACCAGGAGAACTGTCAGAGTCCTCTTCAAACCACCAAGAAAACAAGTGTTTGTCCTCCCTCAGGCCTGCCTGCTGGAATTACTCAGCATTTAATGATGAGTTGGGGGATGAGTTTGTGGGAAGGAGATAAGGGATGAAAGTAACCTTTTAAAGGAGAAAATGGGACAAGCCTATGGGGCACTCCAGGTACCCTTTAAATAAAAGAAACTGGGATCTGATTTCTCTATAATTCCTTCTCTAATTCCTCTGAATTAGCCTGTGGGAACTTCTCAGCCCTCACAAAACAAATTGAGCTCCCCAAAAGTCAGACCCAAGGACCAGACATCAGACTCGCTGGTGAGGCCCCTTCTGGCAGAAGACCTGGCTCAATCCTATTTGAATCACCTATTAGTAAAGAAATCATCTTCAAAAAAAGTCACTTCAACCTAAATTCCATCTAACCTAATAGTAATAAACCATAAACCAGTGAAAATATTAATGTAGGAAACGGACAAACATTGTGTGAGAAGCAAACTCGAGATTTTCAAAGGTGTTGGTTGACATTAAATTTGGTTAAGTAGCTGTGTGATGGCATCTTCTCTGAGACTGTTGGTCTAGACACCTCTGTAAACCTTAATTCGCAGGAGTCAAATCTGCCTTTGGCTTTCAAGCTGCAAAATGATCTGGTCCTTTCACACTCAGCATCTTATCCAGTGGAAGTGATTATGAAAGAATCAGCAATTTCTAGAGCTGAGGATTTCCTTCTCTGATGAGGATTCCTACCTCCATTCCCACTTTAAGGCAAATTAGGTGAAAGGAGGAGATATTTCTAGGGAGAAAATCATGATCAGGGTACCTTATGCCATGCTCCAGCTGCTTTTAGTTGCCCCCAGTGGCTGGAGGGAGCACAGGCATCAATTCCATATGCTGAGGAGCTCAGGGATTATTTGGAACCTTGGCTAAGCACCTCCATTCCCCAGCGTATTTATTTACTGGATGCAGGGTGGGAAAAAAGGGTCCCATCAGAATTACTTGTACAATCAAAGGCCACGTTGTGGGGTTGCCTCTTTCTCAGGTCTAACATGAAAATAAGGGGTTTAAATTCTTCCTCAGCCACTGAGTCACGTGAGAAAAAGTTCAGAGTCAGTCAGGGCTGGAGATCTTTAACCATGAAATTTCAGGAATTAAGGGGAAAAATAATGCATGAAGTGCCTTATAAATACAGTCCTCTAAGAGACAGTGCAACATTTAATAGCCCTGAAAATTCACAGGCCAGATGTGGAATTTGACATTCTAATTTAAAATTCAGACATAAGATTTTTCACATTAAGTTTTGTGTNTTTTTTTTTTTTTTTTTTTTTTTTGTAAAAAGAACTAGAATATGGTTTACAGAAAATTGTATGAGCAGGTCCACAGCGAATAACTTAATTAGGTGGTGTGTAACAGAGCTGCATGCAGCCGTTAGCTAGAAATGTGCACTTTGCTGGCTTTGGCTCTAATTAGTTTTAATTCATCTGCATATATATTAGCTGCTTCATGCACAAACATGCAGCTACACGCACAGGCTGGAGCTTTACCATTCCAGCTGGAAACAGAAATGGAAGCACCATGTGGTAAACTAGTACTGAGGACAAAAAAAAAAATTATATTTCTTAATATTTAGCCCTGCTCTCTCACATGTCTTGTTCCAGGGAGAAGTGGAACTGAGGGAATTCGCCAAGAGGTTTCATTTCCATTCCTGCCCTCGGATTTTGGGTTCCTGACATGGTGAGAGTGGGGAGTGCACAAACCCCGGAGTGAGTGAGTGTTTCCCAGCAGTGTGGCTGGCTGGGCTGGCGGGCAGCAGAGTGCTGCAGCCACTTGTCCTTGGACTGCCTGCACTCGGATTGCCATGGAAACCCCGGCTTTGGGGGGAATTCAGGCTACCCCGGCTTTCCCACAGCCAAGGAGCTGTGAATAAATTCTGCTTACGCTGAGCAGAACATAAATTAAACAATGTGGGATGTGAGGCACAGACCTGCCAGTGCTGCACCCTTTTAATTCACATTTTCTCGGCAATTTCTGTTTGAAATTTGGCAATATGCCTGGGAGTGACAGAAAGCACCTCTCAGGAGATGACTGGGAGGGAAACAAAGATAAGATTTAGCTCAACACATACAGACATTAATGGCAAGTACGGTTTTATAGTTTCATTTTTATGTGAAACCTTTCTCACACTTTTTATGCTCACTGTCTACAAAATCTAGTACCAGGTTTGCATACAAAAATCATCAACTTTTATATAGAAATTTGAACTTTGTGCATCCCTTTTGCCACAGGTGGCGTGTACGCTCACAGAACAGCTCCTACAACCCTTTTAGAATTGAGACCACAATAAGAACTGCTCAGATTAAATTCTGAAAATCATTTTTTTTAAGTTAATACTCCTGCTGCAATCAATAGGATTAGCAGAATTAAGAAATGGAGAAGAAAACATTTTAAAAATTGTGAGCATTTTTAATGGCAAGATGATTGCTTTCTGTAGAAGTTCTCCCAAGCCAGGCTCACCTGTAAATAAAACACCTCCCACAGAAAGCCCCAGGTGGGTGTTTTTTACATCTCCCATGACAATGGTCCAGTTTTATGCCTGTGTAACTTCACACGGCATCAGCGCCTGCTCTGAAGGTTTGAACATTACGTAGTAAATAAAAAATACCAGTCTGACAGCTTTTTGAAGCATTTGGCAGAGATACAAAGTTGACGTTGAGCTGCTTTCCTTAGCAAAGACACTTTTTTATTACATTGTACTGGAGACACCTCAAGACCTCCCTTGCAGCTGTTATTTTTTATAGAGCAGAGAACACACACAAACCCCTTCTCTTTGCTACAAGAGCTGGTTACTGCCAGCGCTGCCTGGAGTTCTGTGACCTGCCCCAATACAGCACAAGAAACCAAAATAAAGGATAGCTCAGCTGCCATCCACGCAGGAACCCTACACCCAGAGAGTGTGGAAAAGGCTTACAGCTTCCGAAACTGATCAAGTCAGAGAAATTACCGAATTCAAACTCGACCAGGATGGCCAACTTCAGGGATTTCAGTGGTGTCTATTACATCATGTTTCACAAGAACAAGCCTGTTGTTTTCACTTCAGCCTGCTTTAAGAGGCATGTGTAATGCTCTCAGGAATGAGGCAGGAGCAGGAATGCTTCTGTGGATGGGACTTTTTAATGATTAAGAGTTGGTTCCATGCAGATTCCCACGCAGAGACCTGCATGACTCTGCCTTTCCCAGCAGCTGAGTAAAGTCCTGCTTCCTCCTCTCCCTGAACCTACAGTTCCCAGTACACACACATTGCAACACACCCTGCTCCTGTGAAGCAATCCTCAGCTGCGACAGTTTTTATTGAAACTGATTCTCCGAGGTTCCTGAACCTTTACTCACAACTCCTTCCCCTACCCCTCAGCTCACCCCCACGATTCCTATTTTTATGGTTGAAACAGTGAGCTAATTTCTCTCAATTCCACCAGAGCACCAGAATACTGTCAGAGAAAAGCAATAAATCAAAGAGGGAAGAAAACCTAGAAAAATATTTGTGCTGGAACACATTTTAAGAATATAGGTGATTCATGCAGAAGAAGAAGGGCACAAGGCAGTGATTAGAAATAAACTTGAATTGAAAAATACTCAGCCAAAAAGCCTGAATTAAGAACATGATGAGCACCAGAGAGAGCTTGGAGACATAGTCAGTGCTATTAAGCTTTCTGCATTAAACAATTAAAGGAAGCAATTAGATTTCAGAAAGGAGACAATTATTTCAGGAATGAGACAAAGACTGGAGGAAATGCAGCTGCCTGAGCGTGGAGAATGAAGAAAAGGAAACCAAAGCATTGTATTTGAAATGTTCACAACAACCAATTTGTGTAAGAGGATTTTTAATTAATGGTCTAGAAAACCTTTTTTAACCCAGTAATGAAAATAATGCAATTTTGGAAAAGAAAACCACCTCAATATGTGATCATAATTGATATCTTCAAAAATCATAGGCAATTGCAAGCAAATGCTGAAAGGGACTGAGAAGTGACATGGAAAAACAACCCTCTGAGATGAGAATTCTCCTGAGATGGCATTCTTAACTCTCCGCATGTTTTGATGTGCTGTTTTCTCAAGGCATTGAGAGGAAAGATTGCTCTCATGAGACCAAAAGGAAAAAGGTTTGAGTAATTCCTCACAGGCAGATACTCGTGCAAAGCATCCTAAAGGATTTGATAAAACGGGCAATTAAGTTATTTGTCTTACTCACTCACAGCTTTAAGTGCAGGCTGACACTCCACAGAGCACCCAAGACTGTCAATTCGTTCTAAGCACATCCTCTAAAAGCCTGACCAAGCTTAGACCAAACCAGAAGCCGGGCTTTTAATTAATTATCAAGCAAATATGGCATCCTTAGCACAGCATCGCCAGCAGAGGAAAAGAGAAGGAAGCTTACCCACAGGCAGCCTGTCTCCCAAGCACACTGGGACTGAGTTTAGGCTCCTGACGGCTGCCAGGGCATCTTTTTTTCCTTACACCTCCCTGAGTGACAGCATTCAAATGCTGCTGCTGCTGCTGGCAAGCTGCAGCCTGTTTAGCACTTCTGAGGAACTCAATGACAAAACACTTTGCTTTTTGTCTTTAATGTCCCACGATGGGCACTGGTAACACAATGCCTGTTTAGCACCACTCCTTGCTTCCAAACTGTCCTTAACATCCACTTTCTCCCAGTCAGAGATCTCACTGCAGACAGCAATCCCATCAAACAAGAAAAAACCCTGTTTCACTCATTTTGTTTTTTTTAAGGAATTATTTTTAATTAAATCTACACAGAGTTATACAATATAAAACTTTAATTCAAGTTATAAAAATCAAGGTGTTTAATTTGAAAATAAAAGATTATCAACTGGATCAGAAAACATTCCCTTACAAATCCCACTCTTTATCCTTCCTCCCAATAACAAGATTTTGTTCCCTTCGTTTAAGTTGATTTTGATTTCACATAAACAACATTTTAATCTCTTATAAAAATGGTCTTAATTGGCTCTGAGGTATGGCACAGATTGATGCAGTCTAGGTCATTGCTTTCAGACACAGTAAAAGGATGTACAAAATCCTTAAAGAAACAAGAGGTTTTTAACTCCTGAAGCAGAATATTTCTTGTAGCTGATGAGTGCTTGGCTACAACCAACAGGTTATTCCAACTGATTCCTAAAATATCCTGGCTGTATGCAGTAGGCAGTATACTCTTCCTATTCCACATAAATCTCCTTGGAGAAGCAGAAGACTTACTAAAAGTGGATAAGAAAAGCAGCTGAGAGAGAGATTGGGCTTGGAGCTGTTGCAGGGCTGTTTGAGCACTCACAAAACTCATCCTGCTCACTTCCACTCCTCTGCTCTGCTCCCAGGGATTGCTCAGAGGCAGGAAGGAAAAACTGCTGGAGCAATCCTTTTCTTTAGGTACTGCAGAATGGTTACTCCTGGTGTCTATGAAACAAAAATCTCCAAAACACTTGAACTGGTCATTCAGCTGAAGCTCAGCATCTCCTCCTGGGAGCCTGGAATTGACAATTGATACAACTAAAGGAAGAACTTGGAGAACTCTGCCTGCTGGAGAGGCAGACAGGTGGCAACTCCTGTATTTCCCTTTTCTTGGATATAACAAGTGATACTTAATATACCACAATTGGAAAGATACTGAGAATCGGCACACAATCCTGTTTTGGGCAGGGAGGGACCTAAAAAATCATTCAGTTGCAACCAATGACTCCTGCCACTCGACCAGGTTGCTCCAAGTCCCATCCAGCCTGGCCCTGAGCACTCCTAGGAATGAGAAGAATCATTGAAGAGAAAAAAGCCCTGACTGAAATGATTTTTCTATAATGTAAACTTATGGTAGTTTTCACTAATTACAATTAATTATTCAAGTCTCACTGTTTGAGCAAGAGGCACCATGAGCAACAAAAAGTTGAAAACTGTCAGTGCCATGACGTTTCTGCAGAGCAGTGACAGGTTATGTGCTGGCACACGGCCTTCACAGCAATGGCACCACATAAAAACAACTTGGGAAGAGCTGGAAGTCCCACAGGTGCAGCATCAATTAAACCTCTTCCAGTATCTAGCAAGGCACTTGGGAGATGTCTGCAGAAACACAGGATCCTACAGCTGTTCAAGCAGTAATGATTTCATGGGATTCTCCTCCCTGAGGCCTCCACAGCCCTGCATGTCCTGGACAATGCAATTGTGCAATTCCTCCAGCCTTAGGTCAGGTGTGAAGGCCACTGACTGAAGTTTGTTCCAGATGAAAGCTGAGAACTGAAGCTGACACAGGTTCATGAATCCTGTTCCCTCTGTGAGTGGCTCACACCTTGCAGCACACAGGAGCAGCCTCTGTGACAGAGGTCATGGAAGGATTCCCAGCCAGGAGCCCCACAGCACTCAGAGCTTTGAAAAGAGGCTGCTGCAAACATCTGTGAGACACACAGTCTCTTGGATAGTTTCAGGAGAGCACCTCCTCTGGGATGCTGAAGGCACTTCAGACATTTGATTTCATTTTCAAATCCAGGCACGTTTTTTCCAAGAAAGCCATCACAATATTTAATATCCCTCTTGCACTGCAGTCTGAGGTTACAGTTGTCTTAATATCCTTTCATGGACAGCAAATATATTTGACCAATTACCTAAGATACTATTTTATGCTACTCCAAAAGAAAAGCCAGCATCCAGCTGAAAGGTTTACTCCTTCTCCCTTTTACACTGTATTTATAATAGGCCATCAAAAAAAAAAAAAATCCAACCTCCCCATGAAATTTTAAATTCCAGTTGCCTCAGAAGTGTCCCATGGATGTATTTCCAGGGGAGATGCATCTGAAAAGTGACTGCAGCATAGCAAATCTTTCCTGGTGAGTGGCAGAACAAAAGCGTGAGAATTTCTACAGAATGGAGTTCGGATCTTGTGAAAGTTAAAAATATCTTGAAAGAAGATCAAACTACAAAGTGTTCCCTGAAAGGAATCTGTTTCCATGTCAATTTTCACCTGAGCACAAATTAACTTAAGGCACATAAATAAATGGCATGATAAGCAGCCAGTGATAATTATTTTGGTTCAGAAGAGAAGAAGGCACTCTGACTTTTTTCATTCAAAGTTTTACACTCATTTCATCTCGTTTCCATGTTCAGCTGTGAGATCTTCTCTTCAACCTTGTCTGCTGTGTACTTCAGGTTGCAGGCCTGGAGGGCTTTTATTAAGTCAGCCACCTTTGCATCCTTCCCCTTCCNCCCTCCCCCTCCCCCCCCTGCCACTCCCGAAGTCCCTGAACAAGCTGTTCATACAAATTATTTGGATAGGCTGCCACTATCCTGTCCAGCTTCACCTCTGGCATCCTAAGTTCTCGCATCAGCTTCTTCCACTCTTTCCCAACGTTGTCACATATGACATTAACAGCTGCTTTCAGGAGACCTGAAACAGCAGAAACAGATCAAGTTAGTCATGGATTTACTAAGAAACACAACAAAACGTTCACAAGTTGTTGTTTTATTTCAGCAAAACGCCACTACTGTTGTTGCACTGCACAAACCGAGAGTTCTGTGGAAGCTACCGGATAGGCTTGGAATCCCAAAAGATAAAAGAAAAGGAAGATTTAAAAGGGGGGGGGGGGGAAATTCCACCCCGGAAAGACATTTGTGTACACATTACCGGGCCTGCTGGGGAGAGATATATACGGGGATATAACTATAGACATAAAACTATATATATAATAATAATCCACCTACGTTTTTCATGCCCATCTGGCTGATCATCAGGTGCATGAGGTTCTTCCTCTTCGAACCGCACCACCTGTGCCAGCAAATCGCCCCTATGGATGTGCTGCAGCAGCTTTTTCAGGAATTCCAGGTTGTCGTGGGTGATCAGCTGCTGCTCCATCAGGATGCTGAAGAGCTCCTGGCCGCTTTGCACCGCATCAAGCCTTCGCTTCCCAATTTTGTCCTTGCAGAGGAACTTCACCTGGGAGAGCTCCGCGTCCGACACGCCCGAGGCGATGGAGTTCAGCAGGCTCAGGAGAGGATTCACGGCGGCGGGGCCCGCGCCCGGCACAGGCCGCGCACTGGGGATTTCGGCATCCTGTCCCAACCTTCCAGAGGAGAAAGCCATTCCTGTTTGCGCAGAGCGACTTCCCGGGAACACGGAAAGACGAGACCGGCTCGGCTCGGCTCGGCTCGGCTCGGCTCGGCCCGGCCCGGCCCCGCCGCGATGGCCGCGACCCGCGCCCGGAACTCACGTGACCCCGCGGGTTTCCCGCCCGTCGCCCGCCCCAAGATGGCGGCCGCGCCGCCGCCCATGACGGGGGGGATGTGTGCCATCGCCGCCGCCTAGCCCGGGGCTGGGGACGCGCTGCCCCGAACCCCTCCCGGGGCGAACGGCCTCGTTTGGTGCTGCTGAATCCCAGTGTGTGCTGGAGCCGAGCTCGGCGCGGCCGGTGTCCTGCTGCAGGAGAAGTCCCGGTGCCTCAGTGCCTCAGCCCTGGCCAGGTCACCAGTTACAGAATCACCGAGGTACAGAATCACAGAGTTACAGAATTACAGAGCCATAGAATAACAGTCACAGAATCACAGAGTCACAGTCGCAGAATCACAGAGCCAGAGAATCACAGAGTTACAGAATCACAGAGTTACAGGATTACAGAATCACAGTCACAGAATCACAGAGCCAGGAAATCACAGTCACAGAATCACAGAGCCACCAAGCCACAGAGTCCCAGAGTCACAGCCACAGAATCACAGAATCAGAATCACAGAGTTACAGAATCACAGAGTTACAGGATTACAGAATCACAGTCACAGAACACAGAGCCACCGAGCCACGGAGTCCCAGAGTCACAGCCACAGAATCACAGAATCAGAATCACAGAGTTACAGAATCACAGAACTAATTCACTTGCGAAAGACCTCAGAGATCATCAAGTCCAATCTATGGCCGAGCACCACCATGTCAACCAGAGCATGGCACTGAGCCACATCCAGTCTTTTGTTAAACACTTCCGGGGACAGTGACTCCATAATCTCTCTAGACAAGCCATTCCAATGTCTGATCAACCTTTCTGCAAAGGAATTCTTCCTATTATCCAACCTAAACCTCTCCTGGTGCAGCTTAGACTATGTCTTCTTGTCCCATCCCTGTTCCCTGGGAGCAGATCCCAAATCCCCCCTGGCTGTCCCCTCCTGTCAGGGAGTTGTGCAGAGCCACAAGGTGCCCCCTGAGCCTCCTTTTCTCTAGGCTGAGCCCCTTTCCCAGCTCCCTCAGCCTCTCCTGGGGCTCCAGCCCCTTCCCCAGCTCCACTCCCTTCCCTGGACGTGCTCCAGCCCCTCCATGTCCTTCCCGAATTGAGGAACCCAGAACAGGACACAAGACTCAAGGTGTGACCTCAGCCAAGCCTGAAGTTGGGGGAACTGTAGATTTCCTGTTTAGTACTGAATCACTGGATTTCTTGTGAACACCTACCCCTATAAGGGTTAATCTCTGTGGGATTTTTTTTTCAAAAGGTGGAAGGAAAAACAGTGCAAGGATGAAAGGTTCAGTGTGGGGATGAGGAGGTTCATGGGGGTACCTTTTGGCTCTCCACTGCTCACTGAGAGGAGCATGTAGACAGAAGGGGGTTGGTGTCTTTTCCCAAGGAAAAGGGGATGGACAAGGGGAAAATCACCAGAGGAGATTTAGGTGGGATATTAGGAGAAATTTCTTCACTGAAAGGGTACACAGACATTGGAACAGGCTGCCATGGGGAAGTATTGGGGTCACCATCCCTGGAGGGATTCAAAACACGTGCAGATGAGGTGCTTTGAGACATGGTGGTGGACTTGTCAGTGCTGGGTTAACAGCTGGACTCAATGATCCTCGAGGTCTTTTCCAGCCTTAGTTGTTCAATGGTTCTGTGATTCTATAAAGGGCTTTCTCCACAGCAACAGAGCCCTGCCCCCAAAGAAATGCCATTCCCATGGTTTCCCTGCCTGACAGCTGCCCAGGGAAGCAGGCTCTGCCCTCCCTGTGTGGCCCCTGCTGCCCCCACAGACCCCCAGCCTTTCCCTGGAAACCCAGGGCATGCGGCCTGGCCTTCATTCCTCACGAAGATTAATTGTGACACAAAGTACCTCCTGACCTTTAAAAGGAAAGAAATAGGGCAGATGTTAAGTCCCTGTATTTTAGAGGTGACTCTTACACAAGGTGGAAGGTTGTGAACTTTTCTTAAATGGGAAAGATCAAGTTCATCCCATTGTTTGGTAGGTGCCTTTTGGCTTTTCTTCTCAGCACATGTAGATAGTTCAGAGATTTCCTTGTTCCTTCTGTGAACACTGGCACGTTGATTCCCCAAGCTACCCCGTTCCTAAGTTGTTTACAGCACACTTTATTATTCTTACAACACACTCACAGACCTATGTTCTCTCATCATAAAAAGATTTCTGACTGATAAATGGACTTAAACACTATTGTCCTCCTCATCTCTGTCTCTGCTCTCACTTTCCAATGTGAAGACCAACACCCAAAACATTTCTAAAACTCCCACAGGCACGAGCCCTCCTTAGATAAACCCACCAGATATTTTTGTTTATTCCCTAAATGCTGCAAACTGGAGGGAATTAACTTGTTGCAGGGTCTTGTGGTGAAGCAAAGAGTGAGAGGAATCACTACTGCGAATCTATTGATGCTGGGTTAACAGCTGGACTCAATGTTAATTTTTAAATTTTTTTATTTTTATTTTTTGTTTGTTTGTTTTTTGTTTTTTTTTTTTTTTACAGCCCTGAATGTACTTTAAACTCAAAGAAGGACATTAACAAAAAGCGTAGCATAGGAGAAATATATTTGCTGTGTGTGCATTAGTTTATGAAGCAAGAGTAACCCTTCTAATGGTATAAGAAGTATAAAATCCAGTTAAATAAAATTTCTTTTTAATTTTGCCAAGGAAGGTGGCTCTACAAAACAGCAGGGACCAAATCATATGGACGACTAGCTGAATTCAGAGACAAATCTACATGAGAGAAGTCCAAATTAGTACAAATTATACCTTTATTCTCTATACCCTGACATGCAATTGAAAACGACATCAACTGGGATTTTAATCAGTTGATACAAACCTAGTGGCCAGATTCAGCACTGAGGTACAAGGAGCCTGAAACTGATGCTGCACATTTATGTAATTCCAAAGGTGTCTAAATTAGTAACAAATGTGAAACTGAAAGAAACAAATCAATATTTTATTAAGACTCTTAAATTTTTTTAAACTCGCTCCTAATGGAAGGCAGAGTGATTGAGCAGGGTCTTTCATTCTGTCCAAACCTGACTTGCACACATTCACCAATGACAATACCCACTGGAATAAATTGCTTTATTCCAGTGATTTCCTTTGGAAGCAGTTCCTGGGGCTTTGGCAAAGAAAGTATTAGGCGAGCCTAACAGATTGTAAGCACTTCTGTATCAGAATAAAACTTAATAGAAATGATTTATTGGAGCAGCTCAGATTTCAGTGGAAGTTTCCCAGAAATTTAAGTGCTGTGAATGATCTGGTTCCTAACCAATAATCCTCAGGTTTCTCCAGGCAATTTGAGTCCTTGCAAAATACTGCAGAGGGAGCTCGAAGCCTGGGAGTGCTTCAGACTTAGCTTTGACTTCACTTGCTGGAGGAGCAGGGCAAAGAGAGCATGGAAAGATTAATTTCAGCAGAGCCCTTAGGGAGGTGTCAATCACCAGGACATTCGGGCAAGAAACACCCATTTGGGGACTGCAAAAATGGCAAAGTGTGGGGCTGTCCTGAACTTTGGGTGATTGAGGTGTGTTTGTGTGGAAACTCAGGAAAATCCTTCATTATTTCCAGCCAAGGCAGCCGACATTCTGCTGGTCCAGAGAAATGGGGGTATTTAGGAGCTGCTGGGTTTTTAAGTGAAGCAGCTTGATAATTTCTTTAATTTCCCACACAATTCGATAGCAGATGACCCAGGGGGAATTTAAAACCCTCATCCTGACGGTTCTGAGACACAGGTTGGGCAAACACCTTGGCACAGACAGTGCTGAGGAACTGTTTCTCTTTTGAGGCCCAGTCGATTGTACACTTCTTTTAATGTACATACTCCTGTCTCCCAAGGGAATTCATAGCACCTTCTTTTTTCTTTGCTGTCTTCAAGATAAGAGGAGATTTTGCACAAAAAAAGAGCAACCTCTCCCTACTAGCAGAATTGGGCTGCAAGAGGTTTTTAATTTGCTTGCTTGCTTTTTTACTCCCGTGGTGAATAAACTGATTTCCATAAAATTCCTAAATTTATTTATGCAATGCCTCTCACTCATTTTTTTGCAAAACCCTAAAATGGACATTTTCAGCAGAGAAAAGACAGTTTCTTTTTTTTCTTTTGTGAATGAATCGATCTGCACATGTTTATTTTGTTGGCTATCCCCCCTCGGTTGCTATAATATCCAGTCTAGAAAGAAG
The DNA here is from genome assembly GCA_013397075.1 of Rhabdornis inornatus. Lineage (NCBI taxonomy): Eukaryota > Metazoa > Chordata > Aves > Passeriformes > Rhabdornithidae > Rhabdornis > Rhabdornis inornatus. The sequence goes on along the minus strand of VWZS01010494.1, from coordinate 695,179 downwards.
TGCTCTGGTAAAGATACTCATTTGTGAAGAGACTGAGGATCTTAGGAGAAAACTGTCCCTGACAAAAGGGCCTGTAAGAAATGTCAAATTATTGTGGGTTGAGAGAGAAAATTGGAAGCAGAGTGTGGGAAAAGTAAATAAGTACTGAAAAGAGAGTGAACTCTGGCATGACTAGGTTGTATACAGATAAAAGATCTGGCCAAGTAACAACAACAACAAGCAATAAGTTGTTAACAGATGCTTGAACTTAATATTGAAACAGCAGAAGTGTTGATATAATTTGGTTGATATAGTTCTGTTGTGTTATTGTTGGCAGAAGAAGTTAGTTTAACTTTAGGGGAAGGGTAAATTGTAGACTTTTGTTTATTTGCTCCGGCTAAAAACCTCTGACTTGACTTTTTACCTATTTTTGTATTGGATTTTCATCATACCATGGGAGTATGAAATCATTCAGACAAACATTTCACATGTCAATAAAGCTGTGTGTATATATTAGCCCAGCACATCTCATTCCTCTAAACCATATTTATTACTTAAGCTCTGCAACATCAATTTTGCACTTGGAAAAACAGAAGAACAGAGAAGACAGAGAGCAAGGGTTGTTTGCAGAGGAATGTCGTTGTGAAATGACAAAACGTCCCCAAATAACAGTGAATGATCATTAGATCTCTTTTGGGGCTCTTTCTATTTCATTTCAGTTCAGTTCCTGCCCTGTGACTGGCTGAGGGCAAAGCAAAGCAAGTTAAGATCCAAACTGGAAGTTGCTATTCATCCATGGAAATAATCCAGCAGCTCTCATTGCCAGGCTTGGAGGCTAATAATAATTCATTTCTGCAGAGTATGTATAATTTGCTCTTTATTTTTCTGAGCTGCTGGATTGCCAATTCCTAAACCAGATAAAACCATGAAAAGGTAAATACTTACCACAATAACATTTATTTTCTGTAAATTGAGGTGTTTTTCTTCATTCTCCATCTTTGTATTAGAAAATACAATATTCTGAGCAGCTATAAAATAGAGGTTAGGATAATAAAAATAATAATTTTGCAGAAAATTGATCCATTTTGCACCACTTTGGAGTACTTCTTATAAGTATGTCATTAGTTCTGTACCACAGGATTTCATTCTCCCACCCAAGGAGGGGTTTTCTTCCCCTTTCCCTGCTGAGGAGCAGCAACTCCATTGCCTGCTGCAGAGCATTGCAGTTGAAATAATGACAGCAGGGATTTATCTTTTTTTCGGTGCCTGTGAATATTCAGCTCTCATCTCTTCTGCACCAACAGACTCTGCTTTGGACCTGGTGAAAAATGTAAACGTTTTTCCCAACTCTGTCTCTGCATCCAGCCTGCAGAGTGGCCTTTTCAGAGACCAGAAAATACCTAAATGTCTCTCAGACATACTGAAATTTTGCTTTAATAAATAAAAATGAGTGAGCCTGGTCACACTTACTTGATTTTTGAGTTAAACTCGGGTATTGTGAACTCACTGCTGTGACTGGAGATAATGACAAGCCAAGAGGTGGGGGTTATTTCCTAGAAACAAGTATTGCCTTAGATAGCTGTGGTTTTCATTCTTTTCAGGATGTGCCAATGCAGTATTTTCCATGTGAGCCACTGTCCTGGAGGTTGGAAGGTGCAAGTTTTTTACTCAGTTCCGATTAGAGAGGGAGTGCCTCATCTGCTCAAACACAGTGCAGTTATTATCCAGTTATTTCCTTTTTAAACATGAATAGATTTGTGTGGCCACTAAGTGAAACAGGATATGACTGGGTGAGTTACTCACAGGGATTTAGATATAATAAATAAGAAAGCAAATCTGGTTTCATCATCTCTCCCCCTTGATTCTTTGGGGAGGAAGTATTATTTTCTGCTCTCTGAAGAAATGCTGTAATTTGAGCTAGTCCACGGTACTGTGGTCAGAACCAGATACCAGCTAGTCCTAAACCACAATTTGGAGTCCATTTTCATACACAAACATGTGGGAAACTTGTTGCATTTGTTCCCAGAGATGAAAAGTCTAGGGAGGGAGCGTGACTTCCTGAGAGAAGGCTGGGTTAATCTAATCCAATATATAGTATTTATATATTTTCCTTACCATCTGTATACTTCAGAAGAAGTGAGGAAATTACACACGCCACAGCTTGGTGCCAGAAAAGCCAGAGTGAGTTTTATTTTTTTTTTTTTCTTGTATAGGTACTACCAAAATTAAATGTATCATAAGATCAGCCCCAAGCTCACCCTCTCTGATCACATTTAACCATACAAATGCACATTTAACCATACTTTGCTGTTCTTCACCAGTTTTGGAGTGAGGCTTTTGAAAGGGGGCCTGTAGCACATCTTTGCCAAGCACCTAAACCTGGCAGTGATTAATTAATTGCCATTTTTTATCTCCAAGAAGCCCCAGAGGTGATTACCAGATTAGCTCACCAGCTGTAAAAGGCAAGCCTTGTAAAGAGGTGGAGGAACTTGGTTTCAGAAGTCAAAGGCAGAGAGGCAAAAGGGATGAGGTTCAGTGGAAGTTCAGAACTGCCTCTCAGTTTTACTTCTTTCATTCTTTGAGGGCAGGATGAAGATGGAGCTGAGGTTCATGTTGTTTTCTCGCAGGTGTTTCACTGTTCCTTCCCTGCTCACAACTCCCCTTTTCCACTCCCAGCAGTGCCTGAGGAGAGTGAAATGCCAAAACAATTCCAGTAGTGAGAGCCCAGCAGACACACAGTGCACACACATCACCTCTTGCAGTAAGCCCAGAGCAGTCTGCTCTACTGGGATTTATTGCTTCCCCACTTGCTGGCTAATTACTTGCAATTATCTTCCTTCTTTACCTGGAGATGTATTTCGGAGATTAATACATTGAGAAATGTGAGCTACTCCTGTAATTACACACTGCTGCCAGGACAGATGGGAATTCCAGGCTGGTGAGCTCCGTTCCTCCCACAGGACCAAAGTCTTCCAGCTTCCATGTCCACACAAGACCCACAGCATTTCCTGGCTTGGTATGGGTGGGATGGCACGTGGCTGTGGGAGCACTGGCAAAGGCTGCCCCATAGCCCACCTACAAGGTGTCCTTGCCTTAGGAATCCATCCTCTTTCCAGAAAAAAAACTCTCCTGTGGCTGATCTGTCAGCTAACTTGGGTCTGGGAACAGCAGGCAAAAGCCTTTTCTTCCTCTCTTCCCCACTTTGTACCTTTTCCTTAGCTCCATCTCATATTTTTTAACTGGAGAAGATAACCACCATTTTTTCATTCGGCAGTAAAAATAGAGAATAACGTTTTCTTCTTTTATAAGATTACTTAACCACATGCCTCTCGCTCTGAAAAATTGACTTTATTACACTTAAGCTTGCTCAGCACAAACACTCTGCTAAATATTTTGTATTTTGAGTCTTATTTCTCATGGTCATCTGAACAGATACATTTCCTGTTTTTTTTCCAGAGATGGTACTAAGCCAGATGAAAGCCATTATGGCCTCAAAATCTTAGATTTTCTTGGATTTTCCAAGGCCTTTGCCTCATGGAAACCAACACAATGGTGCACCCAACTCCTTACTGCTCTCACAACACATCTGCATCGATTTATTTTGGCTTTAGCTGACGCTGAAGGTTAGAAAAGTAACCTACAAAAACTGTCAGAAGGTTTTAGTTTATCCAAAATGAAACCAATCACTCAATGAGTACTGCTTAACCTCATGCAAAGCATGCTGAAGGGAATCAATGGAAATATTTTCTTTGGCTTCAGGTGGTGGACATGGCCTTGAAAATTAAGGATAGAGTTAAAATTCAAAACAAGCCACATTCATAGTTAGTTTTTTCTTCAGAAAGGCCTCTTGGGCTAAAAAAAGAAGGTTAAAAAAAGAACTTTGGTTTTTCTCTGCTATACTAAAAATGGCATGTTGTGTTTGGTTATGGAATAAATAGTGCTTGAATGTGCAAAGAATTGAACCAGAGTTTGAATGGAATTCATATAAATTTTAAGATGGGGGTTTTTTCAGTGGCAAGGGGAAGAGAACTTGTTTACTCTGAAAACTTCATAGGAAAATATAAATGCACTCAAGTGATGTATGGAACTCTGGGAGGTTCAGACTCCGGAGGCATGAAGATGGAAAATAAATTATTATTGCTTATTGGAAATCACAACAGCCAAAAAGATCATTAACAGCTCAGGACCAGAGAGCGTGGGGGGGTTAAAAATAGAAATGTGTCTGTGCCTTGATGTGAGACTTATTCACCCTTAAGCTATTTAAGACTGCAAAATATTTGTAGGACAGTATCTTGGAAACACAATGAGATGGAAATCCAAGAGATTCAGACTCAGACTGGCAGCTCTTGGGGTGGGAACAACTTCCTCCTGAGATGCACTGGCTGACGTTGTGTCTTTGCTACGAACCTCGCATGGCAAACAGCAAACTGTGACTCAGGAATGGCTCAGAAATGGCCCATGCAGCCATTTCCAGCAGCAATCTTCCCCATGGTCTGCATTTTCTCTTGGACCAAGCAAACTGGTGCCATGACTTCCCTCTTCAATGCATTAAGACGTTGGGTGTGGGATATTTCTTTCTTCTTTTATCAAATCTGGGCTGGGAAATGGTTTTGTGCTTAAGGTTTTGGGGCAGAAGCATGCCAAGAGCAGGCTGAATGCATGTCATGGATGTGGTGTCATACCAACACAGAATTCAGCTTTGTATTTGAACAAATAAAATATTTTGTTTGCTATCTTTCATCAAACCTGGTTACTGTGAGTTACATCAAGGCTTGTCCAGGTATCCTTTGATCAATCCAGATCCCTGCTTCCCTGTTTCGTTTTTTTCCCTCCCTCTATTCCAGTAAATCCTTACTCGCACAATCCTGCCTCAAATTTGCTGCTGGTAAAAGCAAAACTTCTTTTTTGTGTCCCAAATATGAAAAGACTTTCAGGAAAAGTGCCCCAATCACAGTGCAAGTGTTTTTCTGGAAGGCATTATCTTGTATCTAATGAGCTCATATGTACAATTTTGTCTTTAATAACTGACAATCCTACATGGTTACCAGCTAGACTGTGGTTTGCCTGCTTCTGGTGTCTATATCCATTCTCTCAGGACACAATTCCTACCTTATAACTAAAAGTCCTGACTTGGAGCATTAATATTTTCCATCAAGGAAAGGAGGGTTGGCGTGAAGCCTCGTGCTTTGCCTTCTCACACAACAGTTAAATGGGAGAGGAAGAAAAAAAATTGCAATCAACATGTGAGGTTCTGAGGCCAACTTTGCTTGGACAGGTCCCTCAGGGAAAAGAAAAGGTGACAGCCACAGTGGAGCCATTCTGCAGCCAAAAACTCCCTCTGTGCTCTTGGAGATGGATTTCAGGTGGGATTCACTCATCTCCAAGTGGGTCTCCAAAGCACATCAAAGACCAGACCTACCTGGGACATGTCTGTACACTCAGAGCACAAGCAGGGTTGGGAACAGAACCTGTCCCACAGGAAAAAACTCTTGGATATTTAAGTTTATTTCAAATAAGTGTTCAAAGAAAATGAAAAAAAAACCAAAATAAAACAGATTTAGTATATATTTGCTTTTCTTAAAAAATTATTCCATGAAAGAATTTTATAGATATCTAAGTAGTAATACAGATTTTATATACAAAAATTCCATTTCAAACAATTTACTGTACAAAAGAAAGTATAAGCAACTGTTACTATTCCATGATTTCAGCAAATAATGAAAAATTCGGATAAGTATGTGTTCAGGATATAGTTCCACCATTTACAGGAATGTCAGTATTAAGCTGGGAACATTTTCAGGTCAGTATTTACAGGTTAAATCCCCTTCGAGGACACTCCCTAAGATTTCTCTTCAGAATAGGTAGTTTGGCTTTCTCCTGGATCTTCTGGGCTACCAAGGAATGAGAGGAAGAACAGGTTTTCAACAAAATGTGTGGGCAGAATTCTGCTTGATTTCTCCCCACTGCCAGTCCTATTGCAGTCAGTGGGCCTGATCTGGTAAACATTTACTACCAGGCATTACATTTATGTGGGAATAAATCAAGCAGGATTTGGCCCTACAGCAACACGCTATTGTAAGTTACAAATTTTAAAAATAGTGACATTCCTGCAAGTCAAAATACAACAGAAACAAGAGTTAACAAAATATAAGCCCTTTATTAATAAAAATCTTTGGTTGGATCAATATTTTAAATAAGCTTCAAGAATATTTGGTTAATACCATTTTCTTTCTTCCACATAATTTCTCTTCTGGTACCTTCTTTGGACAGACTACAGAAAAATATCAAGTTTATCACATACTTTAAAACAAATAAATATATCAAAAGCTATATATAGCATTCTTTTTAGAGTTCTAGCAATAATCTTTAAATTAGTTTGGCAAAGAAAAAAGAAAAGAAAAAAAGAAATAACTAACTTCTTCTGAAAACAGTTTGGTTTTGTAACAAACCATACAGTAGTTAGACTTTAAAGAAATCTTTCCTTTTTATTTTTTTTTCAGTTTTATAATGCAAGTGCCATGGACAAGACAAAGCAATAAAAGAAATTAGGTTAATTGCACCAATATTATTTGGAAGTGCAGTTTATCAGTTGACAAAGCAAAACTAAAACGTATTATGCTTAAAAAGAGCTGTACTGATGGGATTTAACTAGTCATGGTAAGTAAGGATTTCAGACTTATACTTCAGGGAAAAGCTCCTTGTACAAAAGATAGAGGATTTTAAGACAGAAGAAAAGTCCTGTAACTAAGTGAAGGTCTGGTCCTGTAGTCCCAGTGCAGGCAAAGCTCCCACTGAAGACAGCAAGTGGGATGTATTTGGGATTGACTCCTCTGGCACTCTGGGAAGTGCCAGCCAACAGCAGAAAATCTGTGGGAAAAGCTGGCTGTGAAACACGGGTGCAAGCACTCCCTGCTCCTGCTCCAGAGGGCTAGAGGGAAAAGCCTGGCCGGGACAGGGGTGTGCTGGAACTACGGGGAAAAGGGAATTTCCTCAGCAACAGCAGTGTCCGAGTGCTTGGCAGGGCAGGGAGAGTCCCTGGAGCTCTCTGTGTGCTCATTAACTCAGGGCATTAAACAAGATGCTCCATGACCATGGACCTGCTGGGAGGATGGATCTCTGGAATTGTGCTGCTGCTGCTGCTGCTGCTGCTGCTGCTGCTGCTGCTGCTGCCAAGAAAGCACTTCCCAGATTCCCTGCACTGATGTTTCCAGAGGCAGCGGTGCCCCGGGGAGGGTCTGGGGGACACAGCAGGCTGCCACAGGTGCCCCCCAGAGCTGTGGGACTCCAAAGCTCAGATCCACAGAGCTAAACCCAGCCTTGGGAAGCAAGTCAGCCTGGTAGGCTTTATGGAGTACTAGGGAATACTGATTTTGCATATCATTTATCGAGTTACCTCATGGACCTTCGAACCTGGGTTTCCAAAAATAGTTCAAGTTAGCATTACTGTTATTATTACTTCAAATTTACCTTTATTTCATTAGCTAATTGATAGGCTAAGATCAGATTCTCAGAGAATATCTCTAGCAAGATTGTCCTAAGTACCTGCATTTCTTAATGCACGCCAACGTCGACAGTGTTACCTAAGGATGAAATATAAAATCTCCCTGCATTACTGCTTGTGCAAAAGAAAAAAAAAAAAACAAACCAAAACCCCAACATTGTCAGAAATAGAACGTGGTCCTCCATGTTTGCAAGAAGGGCATTTCTCACAAAGATGGCAGCGAAATGGCAGCACATCCTTCGACATGCACCGGGGTGTCCGTCACCGGAGCCCTGCCCTTGGTGCCATGACTTTTGTCTCTGGAATGCCCCGACAGACTCAGCTCCCTCCTCTCCTAAACGTCCAGAGGATAGGAATGGCAGGAGGACAAGCTCCCACTGCGGCTCCTGGAGAGCCTGGGGCTGTGGTTGTTACAGTTTTCCCCTTTTCTCTTGTCCTTGTCTTTCCAGGTTTCCAGCATCTGCAGCTTCCCTTGCTCTTCCCTCATGAAGACCTCCACCATGAGAACTTTCTCCTTGTGAATCTGCTGACTAATGTCCTTGGGAATGTCTGGGATAATCCAGTCAACAAATTCACTCATGAACATGACCAAGTTCTGAAAATGAAGTTGTGAGAAAGAGTCAGTGGGGTCAGATGAAAGAGTGGCTGTAGGGAAATGAAAGGGGTTGGTTTTGGTGCACTTATGGAGGAAAAATGAGGAGACGACAATATTTAAGTTGGACTACTGGACCAAATTCCCCTCCACTGCTCTGTGTGTGCTAGAAGTAGAGCAATGCATCAGGCATAGACCTCTATGCTTTATGTACCAATCCTGACACTGCAGCCACTTAGAAATCCAAAGGAATTTGCAATCAGTGAGTGGCTCATGAGATTTACAGCAGGAAGGCAGAAGCAAACACAAGAGGTAAAATGGTAAAAATGGGTAAAATACATTCCAATTAATTTTTTCTGATTGAAAACCCTTGATTCAAGGAAAGGGAGGTCTTTCCCAAAAAGATAATTTTTAATCAAAAAACCCAATAAATGTTTCAAAACAAGTTATTCAGATAAGGCAGACTTAAAACATTTGTGTCACAATAAGTAGCCTCACTGTTGTGATTAAATGTTTTTCAAGGACAAATTACAAGATTTTGACTTCTTGTTCATATGCAAATTAAACTCTAACTTGGAAAATTTTGAAAATCTCATTCTTGGCTAGCTCTAAAAATGATTCTGGATTAAATTTATGCTGCTTCAGTGAAACTGTTGATGTCCTATGGGAGGAATTGGTGGGACCTAACTAGTATCAGCCTTTTGCTTTGCTGGTCTTTAAGGTCATTAAGTTCTGCATCAAATCAGTTTAGGGAATCCCTGTGGATGAATTTTTTTATACTGAGGATATACCAATGCCTGGGTGGGTGGGACAAAGAGGATGATGAAGATGGGAAAATTTCTTTGGCTTTTCCATGAAACAGCTGAGAAAGAAGATATTCCTTTCACCCAATAACTTATTTCCAAGTGCCTGCAGTGTCACCTACCTGGAAAACTATCACAAATGCCAATCTTGCTGCTAGGACAGCCCAGAAATCCTTTGAAATGTCATATTTGTTTTCAGACCAGGGGGGCTCTCTATAATCTTTGTACCTGCAGAACAAAGACTCAGTAAATCAGGGGTGCAATTCAGAAACGTTAGCACTGGAAGGAGTTATTAACAATCAATCAAACAATAAATGGAAGTGTCTAAAAGAAAGTTCACTGTATTAACCTCTTGGATACAAGACACAGCTGAAACTTTCTCATAGCCTTCAAGGTTAATACATCTTAATACCCTCTGATTACTACAAATAATATCAATTTTGCATAAGACAGAGTAAAATTACACAGCTCAGGTAATTTATTTTAAGATAGGTAAAAAGGCAACATGTATTTTTCAAACTAATTTTCAAGACTAAAATATTGATCTGAGATTAATACAATGTGTTTAACACATGATTAGCAAAAGGTTGAAGCTAAATTTTGCCATATGGGGAGAAGAGAATTTTTCTTTAGCTATGGCTTATGGAAGATCTATGTGTTGATAAACAGGACCAAGAAAAATACATTAAATTCAAAACCACAGCATCCATTTTCAATATTTTGAAAGAATTAGGGCTCTGCATTTTCAAATGATTTTAAAATCCTTGGTATACGGATGGGATTGGAAGAAGACAGAGGCTGGGAGTGAAAAGCAAATAAATCTGGCATTTTGCTTTTGGACCACGATGCCAACACTTCCATTCTGTGCTGAAACATATTTGCCAACCTTGCTTAACCTCTCCCCAGAGAGCAGCAGGAGGAAGCCAGGAGAAAGTAAAAGCAAGCAAAGCTACTGCAAATGCAGTTTGGGTTGGTTTTACTTTCATCTCTGAGTGAATTTTCTGTTTAGAGGTAATTTTGCCATATTAACTTGCACTACTCAAATACATAAAGAATATAATATAAAATAATATGATTCAAAGGCAGGGTTTTTTACTTGATCAGTTAGTGTGATTTTTTTGGTATGTGTGTATCAAAGTCATCTTTGTTTTTTTTCTCCCCTGGAATATCTCTTTCTTCCTTACTCTCCTCTCCCTCTTCCTTCTTCTGTTGTCCCCCTTTCAGCTTTGCTGGTCTAAGTGCTTTCACTGTCAGATTTGGATTTGATCCCCAGTTCTAAGAATTCATTAGCTGAAATAGGTAACCACAATTTTCCTTTAAACATGAGAAGAATAGATATTAATTGTCACAGGCATGCTAATTTCTCCTGTGTGATGACACTGTAAATAAGTCCTAAGTTCCAGTGCAGATAAGGATGTTACTGCTCTCATCAGGAATTGGGAACTGGACAAAAAAAGAGGTCACAGTCACTATGTCATGACATGACATCTGAGTGACATCATTTTCTTCCCTTAAAGCATCATTGTGCTGTTTATCATTATTTCTCTCCTTTCCTGGAAAAGGGAATCCATAATAATAAAAATCTTTGCATGGACAAGCACTGAATTTAACTAATGCTAATTTCCCAAAATAAGCAGTAAATCATATTCAGGTCTGTGATTACTTAATATGTAAGCAAGATGTTCAAGGCAATGGATCCATCTGATATAAAAGGCCAGCAAAGTGCTAAAAAAGGTATTGAAAATACAAGGAACCTGCCCTAGGAATGTAAGAATTTGCCACACTTTTAGCCAGCTGTGAAAACACTTTGCATTAGTGATCATTCAAGAGAGTACCTGCATATCTGAACCTCGTAGCCAAGATCCAGGGGGTCGTTGGGAGCTGTTCCTGCTTGGAAATCGCTGACATTAAAAGAGGATAGTGTATGGTTGACGAAGCCATGCATGGTGCCATTCTCACTGTACATGTACAGGTACACGAGGCGTGGAATGAAGTCGGATGTGAATGAGATCACAAATGCCTGAGCCACAAGAGTAAAGAGTGAGCGCAGTACCCAGGCAGAGCTGAACATCATCACATCCTCCACCATGCCCAAACAGCTCACACAACCCAGGGCAGCCTGAGGGCCCTGGAAGTGCAGCATTCACTGCCCCAGGCAGGGACTGTGCACTGCCCACTCTCCCGAGCTGCAGCACATCCCCTGGAGTAGTGCCACGCCAGCTGAGCTGTCTGCGTGGGTGACAACCTGAGCCCCCCAAAAATGGAGCAGCTGTACCCCCCAGCACCAGGGGAGAGCTACCACAGCTCTGCTTCCCTGTGTCCCCATCACAGCTTCTCCCTGGTGCCTTGCACCAGCTCCAACTGATTGATTTCCAGCTGCTTTTCCGTCCTGCAAACAACCTACGGTGATTTGACTCTTCAAAGTCTCATTGCATTGCAAAAGGATGTTAATTGTGTGTGGTTCTTAACTTCATCAGGATAAAAGGATGAGGAGACTGAGCCCAGTTTTATTTTTATGGTCACAAAAGTTGCATTTCATCCAGTTGTGTAAAATTTTCTGAAAAGATCATGGAGAAAAGGCACAACAGCCAATTGGGCTGAGTTCCTCATGACTTTAGCCTTCCTCATTTATCATCATTATGAATTGCCACTGGCATAAATCTCATGTACATGTGGAACAAACACAGTACAAAATGTTTTACTTATTTTATGGTAAAGAGGAGCAGCACATTGATCAAAGAGGGAAAAATAACACTGAGTATTGATGAGGAGAGACTACACAGAACAAAAGAGGAAAATGGAGAAATTATTTCCAAAGGAAAAGAGGAGAAATGGGAAAGACAAACTAAGGCAACGTACCAAAATAATGGGTTTGCCATAGCACAACAGAACCCTGGGGACAAAATGAAGGGATTTCAAGTTTGGATAATGTAAAAAACCCCAAAGGAGTCCATGGCCATGTGGCCATAAGCCCTGCAGAGCCCCTGCTTTGCTGCACTGCAAACACATTGAATTTCAGCTGGCCTTTGTTTTCATCTTTCCCCAGATGGGGTGCAAGGAGGATGATAATTGTGGATGTCTATTCGTATAGAACAGTGCAGAAGTACATGCATTAATATATTGAGGCCTGCTAAATTTTTGTGAAATGTTGAAATAAATTTTTTTTTCAGGATTTTCCAAGCTCTCTGAGTGGGGGCAATGCAGCTTGAGGGCAGATTTTCGATGGAGTGATTCTGCACTCTGAAGAGCTGAACTGATTCTCACCTTACCCAAAATAGCACTGAAATTAAAAAATACATCTCATCCTACTGATAGTATTTCAAAAGCAGCTGTGGTCATATTTGTTTGAAGGACAGAACTGTTTTATGAAAACATTCTGGAAAAAAGCAGCAGTGACTACTTACTATTTTATATTATTGCTACTGCTATCACAGCTTGAAAATAAACATAGCAACTCATCCTCAAGTATTTCCAAAAACTTCTCAATCATATACTGTCACTTGATTTAAGGGATTTTGTGCTGAAATAAAACTAATGGAGCAGAATGGAAAAGCCAGCCTATTGAATTCAAATTTAATTCATGCTGATTTACTTACATTTATGATGACAGCAAGCTTTCCAATACCTCTGAGGATATTATACCAGATTCCTAAGGAAGGAGACAAAAATGTAAATGCTGTTCTAGTCCTTAAAATTAGATAAATTACATCTTCAGTTAACAGAGTTAGGAGCATGTATGATTGTGCTGAGCTAGTTATAGTTTAAATAGAAAAGGAACAAACTATAAAAAATTAATCTAATGGCTTGTAAGCAAAAGAAGCCCAACTGTGTTTTGGCACCTAATTTTTTTAGGTTTTGAAGAATGGGATTCAACTGCAGTAAATTGCAATTAACACGACTCAGAAACAAATAAAAAAATAATCAAACCTCCACCACAATCAAAAAAATCAATATCACCCTCCCAATTATGTCCACTAGCAATCTGAACCTGCAGCATCAAATCAGGGAGCCACAAAACACCCCCAAAGCAAAGTCATGGCAAAATATGATGTGTTCTTCCAGTCTAGGATGATCCTAGGGCACAATGATGAGCCCAAGGAAAATCTCTGCCTGTGCTGCAGTAGGATGAACGCAGAGTTTAATAACAGATAAACTTCTCTGCTCTTGCTGCTTGGCTCAGTAAAAAGAACAATTCTTTTATTCCTACTTTTATTTTTAATGAGCTTTTGAGCCATAAGTAACCATCATTTGGGAGAAGCAGCTCCCTCATGACAAACACCAGTAGGTGTGAGCCAGGAGGGCAGGGCTGGGCTCTCATCCCCACACAGCCACAGGGCCCAGTTCCAGCTCCATCCACTGCAGTTCTCACCTTCCCCATGTTCCTGCTGAGCAGGGACAAAGGGACACATTTGCCCACAGACTTTTGAGTCTCCTCTCTTTCCCAAGGGTACTTCTGAGGCCAGTGCAGAGTTACTAAATGTGGAAATTTTTTGCTTCTGCACAAAAACTTCATTGCCAGGAAGGGCTGTTGATGTCAGAACCATGTGAGATATTTTGCTATTGCATTGATCATTTTGATTTAAAAAGTGATAATATTTACTTAATGAAATATTCATCTGAATTTAAAGCTTTGGTCTTCCTATTTTAAATGGAAAACTTCAATAAATTATGACAATTCACAGGTAAGCCACGGCTGAATGTTTTGACTTTTCCTATAAATATCTCCCTGTTATTGAAACTAGCTCAGCATAATAATATCCTGCCATCAATCCAGGAATAAACAAACAGAGATACAATAACAATATCCACTTACCTATATCCTTTGCTCTCACTGCTACCGGTCTCCTCAGCTCAGTAACAAATTTTTTGGCATCCAGACGGATTTCAATGATGTTGTTCAATAAAGCAAATAAAGGTGCCAGAGGGAAGGAGGCAACAAACAAAGTTACAAACCCAAACTGGATAACTGGAAAGAAAAAGAAAACATTTCAGTGCCTGTGTCAGTATTTACCAAATGCACCCATCACCACATCAGTGCCAGCCCCCACATTCTGACAAGGTGACGAGTTCTGGGAGACTCAATCCCATTTTCTGTGTCAGGCACAGTTTGCACGGTGGCTGCTCCATTTGGGCCAGTTGTCACCTTGTAAAAGGCAAGGCAATGGTAACCAGAAGGATGGGGGAGCTCCTAAAACAATTTTCTCCTGGGCAAAGCTGGCACAGGAGTCACCTGAAGGAGTGGGATTATGGCAGTGACCATGTTGGCTCTACCCAAACTTGCCATGTTCCACCTGGCAGGTTTTTGGCCTTCACCAATCCCACTGGAAGCTTTGGAAAGGATATGGCTGATTCCTGCCTCTGCCAGGAATAACTTGCTTCCTATAACCTGGGATCATATTTGCTTTTTACATGGATGTCATGCTCATCCTGGTACTGCCAGTGCCCATCTTTCTCCTGTTACTTCCAAATGCTGATCTCAGTAACCACATCTTTTCTTATTTTTAGGAACAGGCAGCATGGCCTTGTAATTTGTACCACCGAACTCCCATCTGCTTCAAGTACTCTGAACATCAAGGTCACCAGATATTCTAATTTGTCTCACTCAACATAAGATACTACTTGAAAAAAAAATTCTATGTGATCTGTCAAGTACAACCAGGTCTACAGACTTGCATTGCTCTCAGAAGATTTAGTTCAGATATCAGATAAAAGACTCTGGTGTGGAAATGATCAAATCTGAACTAACTTATTTCCAGTGAAGGGTTCAACTGATGTAAAATATGCCTCACAATCTCAAGTAGATGCCACTTAATCATTTGCATTTTAAACTTGACAGTGATGTGTTACATGGCTTGAAAGAAAATCTGTAAAATATCATTCTAAAGTAAGGGCTTGCAAACAGCAGAGAGCACAGTTTAGCCCTCCAGCAGCCAGGGTTGGCTGAAACACACTCCAGTCCAAGACTGCACCCATTAATAATTCAGTTATCTCATATCCACTGTCTGCTGAATGTACGGCTCAAAAAGCTCAGCTCTCCATCCCAATTAGTCACAATAATTATGGTTTAAGATGCCTTCTTTCCACCTCACTCACTCATTTCCATGTACTCAGGGGTGAGTCCAGCAAAGGGCTCCAGGTTATAGTCCACTTCATAGCGCTGCTTTTTCTTCATGTGCTCTTCATGGTCTAGAGAACGCCGGCGCTTCAATTTCAAGTATCGTATAAACTTCTTCATTTTTCTGAGGGAGATGGGGACAATTTGCTGAGCACTCCATTCTGCTCAATCAGTGCTCATTTCTCAGTTATTTTACATTACCAGGCACAATACTTAAAAAGAAGAAAGCGGAGAAGTTGCTACTTACGGGATGCCAATCTCAAACAAATTGTTCTGGATCAGCTGTTTGCCCAACATGATTATACTGAGCTGGATACACAACTCCATTAGGCAACCTCCTGGGGCACACTGGGGTGGACAGAGAACAGGTCACTCAGAACATCTCCTCCACCCCATCCATCCAACACAATCGCAGACAGGATAGAAATTCAATTACCTCTTCCATTCGGAAGGAATGGAAAATGTAGACGTAGTCGCCCGGACGTCCAACAAACCTAGGGGACAATGGTTAGAGTCAAAAACATCAGATGGATTTTATGCTTTCAATATTTGATTCCTAATCTAATTTATGTCATACTCCACGCCTCTGAGTGGGACCACCTAATGTTTAGTCCTGAAAAGGCTGCCAACAAGCTGAAACCCCAAAAAGCCCTTTTGCCACTCACCGGCCTTTGAAGAAAGCCACGTAGAAAATGGGGGTGTAGGCGTTGACAAATTTCAGCAGGAAAGCCTTGAAAATCAGCCGCTCCTCGAAGTTCTTGTCGGTCTTTGGTACCTCTGGAACCAACAGGACATGGAAGAGAAACGTTAAGGAATTATCCTACCTGGGAACATTTCAAGATCTTATAAATGTGGGTTTTAGAGAACATCAGCCACCTTTTAAACAAAGGGATATATATATCTATAGTGCTACATATATGTATAAAAAAGCAGTATGGCTGCACTGAGGTCAGTGGTCAATCTGCTGAGGATCCCACCAGTCAGACACGTTAAATAGCAATTCCAGTCTCGTTCCACACCTGCCTGATCCTCAAACAATCATTTGTTGACTCTCATGACCATCATTTGTAGATGGGGGAAAACTTAACCTGAAAAGGTTTCTGGACCTTTTGTCACTCACAATTTTTTTGAACTAATTAAAAAAAAAAGAAGTTCTACAGTGGAATTTTAGCCACGCATGTGCCTGTTCTTGGCTTTGCTCATGAGCCTCAGTGATGTGGGTGTCCCAGCGTGTTGCTGTCTGCTGTAGGGAGCACGAAGAAATCAGCGACACAGCTTCCTCTCAAAAAGCAAAAAAAAACCTATTTACTGTAAAAGTATGCACATTTTATAGACTACTTCGCTGAACCAAGAATAGGGTCAGCTTATTGGTCTAAGGAAAGCAACACCTTTTGCAAACATGCTTTTACCAAAACATCACGTCTCACACGCACGCATTCTGTCAACAACATCAAGTGCAACTTTTGTTATTAATTTCTTCCTTTCCGTTTTCCTTCGAGCGCCTGGGAACACTGCAGTTTCCCAGGCTGCAGCATCCACACCAACGCACCGATCTGCGTGAGCCACCTGGCGATGCAGCCGTACACCTCGTCCAGGATGATGATGACCACCAGGTTGATGATGACGGCGGTGGCGGTGACGGTGACACGGACACTGGAGCGCCCCGAGGGCGTGGAGCTGATGGCCAGGGCAGCGGCCGTGGAGATCCTGTAGATGATCACTCCGAACACGATGGCGAACGTCAGCCCAACCTGCGGGGAAGAACCACCCAAAACCTCACCAAAGATTTACCTCTAAACACCTCCTCTGCGATTTAGAAATAACCTTAAAAATGGGACCTCGGGGCCACAGCCCAAGTCCACCCAACACTGCATCAAGGCTTTGATGAACTTAAGGAAAGTTAAGTTCATCTTAACTTTCCTTAAGTTCATCAAAGCCTCTTTTATTACTTGAATATCACATGAAAAAGAATGACACCATGATGCCACAATTGCAGGCAATTAAAAAATACTACATATTACTAATAAATAAATTCTAGAATATTATATATTACTAATGAATATATATAATAATAATAGTAGTAGTAGTAATAGAAATTAACATATAATTATAATAAATATAATATAATAATAGAATAGAATAGAATAGAATATTTATATAAAATACTAATATTAAAAGTATTAATGGGCTTGCTTTCAGGCCTGACACCAGCAGCATATACACATGGTATTTCCTCTGTGATAAACAAAACCCCCCAAATTTGAAACAAATAGGAGTATTTCAGCTTCACTCTCGACACCAGTCTCCAAATCCCTTACTCAGACTCGTCATGCTCTCATAATCGCAAACTGAAATTAAATCTGATTAAACCAACACGCTTCCTGGCACAGTAAAATCTCTCTCAGGTTTTCATTGCTAAAATAAAGGAATTATTTTAAAACACGATTCTCAAAAGGTACTGATTCTTCAGCTGAACATATGAGATTTGCTGCATTTCCGTTCTCTGAAAATACAAATATTAAAAAAACCCAGCCCTAAACCAAAATCCCTACCCCAGAAAACCAATTAATTGACTTAGCCTGGGGAATTTTATCTTTGGAAAGGGTTTAAGGTTTTTTTTAATATATCTGCCAATCTGTTCCATAACTTGAATTATTATTATTTCTGTCAATATTTGTTTTAAATGCTGTTGCTTTATCAGCAAATGGAAGAAGGCTGTTCTCATCATTATTTTACTTTTTCCTTGAATTAAGTGCTCTGTTTGCAATTCTCCTGTTAGATGGTATAGCTCCAAATTTGACTGATTTATTAAAAATCATTGCAATTATGATTGCAACTGGCAACGTCATTTCTTTCCTAAGGTTTGATTATGAAAATGATGTTGGTCTCTACTTCCTGACTGCTTTCTGAGAGGGCTCTCTGTACTTTTTAAGATTCATCCCATCAGTGGTGTGGGAATTTTCATTTCTGTGCCCTCATTTTCCCCTAGCCTATTCTAGTATTCTTTTTTCTTTATTGGAAAGAGACAACAAAGTAGAAATTCAAGCTCTTGAAAAGATTTTAGATCATAAACCAATAAAATGCTTGAACTTTTGCACTGGGAAAAAATTAATTTTGGACCACATCCACCTGATAAAGTTTCTATCACTTCTCTTCCATATAATGACTCAGAAACAAAAATTTCAGGTTTTGCCAGGTGATGCTTACCATGAAGATGATGCCAACAAAATTGGTTAAATAGGCTGGAAAACGGTCCTTCCATGTCAGCTTCTCTTTATCCGTCTAAATTTTTTTTTTGGGGGGGAATAAAAAAATGGTGCATTTAATAAAGAAGGAGAGTGTGATTCTGCATGTGTGATGAACACAGAGAGAGGGAAGGAAAGGCTGGCAAAACCACACCCAGTTAGAAGATGCAGACACAGTGTTTACAGTCACAATTCCACACAGGCCAATTGTTTACTCCGTATCCAGGTTCAGACTGGTCAAGTGCCTGTGCTGGGAGTATAAATAAACCACATTTTTCTGTGTACTTTTGGAAGGAAACATGCAAATAGGCTGTCATAAACCATGAAGTAAGGTCTCTCTTGCTGTTAAATATTTTCTTTTGCTTTCCCTAGAAAAATCTCCCTCCTTCCTCTCCCTCTCCACAGTTAATATTTGCAGCTCTGCTGTGGCACCACTGGCTCCACTGAAATACAGATTTAAGTATTAAATTGATTCAGGCTACGGAGTAGCTCCAAGGTTGACAGGGAAGATTTAGTTTTGGTGTGTAGTAAGACTTGAAATTTCTTTGATAGGAGTAATTTTTAATTTTACCTGGCTATTCCCATGGTATTCAGTGGACTACACTAGTAGGAATTATACAAGGGAGGCTGGAATGAGGTGATCTTTAAGGTCCCTTCCAACCCAAACCATTTTGTTATTTTCTATATAACAACTCTGTATATTCTCTGAATTCCCTAAATTCAATCAATCAGCCACTGCCTGAATTTTGGCTACAAAATATTCATTTAAAAGAATGTTGCTCCTCTGGAATCCTTCACAAACTTGGATGCCTGGAATTGTTTTGAAACACCAGAAAATCAACAGCAAAAGGAACATCACAGAGGATGATGCACACGTTGTAATGCACATAAAAATATTGCTCAAATTCTATTTTTATGACATGCACGTTGTCTCAGGGAAGTGCAAGCGGCTCTTTCAACACATGGCCCATGCTCCTCTGCAAAACATAACATAACATCCAGCATGGGAAATCTAAGATTAGCCATGCAGTGCCATTCCCAACTCATAGCCCAGTGTCCCAAAAAGTGCTGAAGGAACGAGGGGAGGAAGGGGAAGAAACCCAGAACTGAATGTGAATATTAAACAAAGGTTCAACAGCCAAAAACAAATTGATTTGTGTCTTCCATAATTACTCATAATTTGAGTTTCTTCATAAGTTTGAATAAAAAGAACCAATTTCACCCCAGCCATGACTGTCTTAACTCTTTGTCTCCATTTGTTTCCTGTCTCTTCTGGAAAGTATCCATGCTTCTGATGGCAGTCAAAGGAAACAGAAAAGGGTTGGGCAATATGGCATTACGAAGCACTGCTCAATTAATTCCATTAATTAATTCCATATTCTCTACTGACACAGCACTTTAGCACAAGTGAGTGCTCTGTTGGTTTGTTTAAGGCTTTGTGTTTCAGCTTTAAGTTAATAAAATGTAACAGCAACAAAAGAGAAATGCTTGCCCCAAATCCTAGGGAACATCAGGCAATCCTGCAAAGGATATTCCCTTTTTAATACAGGATTGTGCTCTGCTTTCATCTTTATGAGGTGTAAAGAATGTCCAATTTTTTTTCCTTTAATTTTTTTTAAAATTAGACTTCTCTTGAAAAAGCTATAAGCAATTTTGGTGTAGCTTTAGATTTTTTTCTTTAAGAAGGTTTCCAAGACTTACAACTGTCAAATTTGAACTTCAACACACTAGATCCCAATGGAAGATAACCACCAAGTCTTTCAGCAAAAACCTCTTTTTCTCATGTTTCCCAAATTAGTAACATCCAGATTGAACACAGCCCGAAAACTTATAAATAGTCTGGTTAAAAAAAATAAATAAAAACCCTTTCTTAATTGCTCAACTTTCATTCTCCATTATTAGAGGGCCACCATTCATTGTCTGATTAGTCTTCCACGTTTGAGACCTGAATTCTGATTATACTTAAAAGTACAGCAAGTTACAGGTTTTTAGTAGAATACAGTAAAATCTGTATCCAAATTCATTTACCCAGCCTATCATAGTGCAGCAACCCAAATTGTTTTTCTTCTGCAGAGGATTTAAAAAGGGATTTGATTTGCTTATGGCTCTGAACCACTTACACACAGCATCCTATAGATTAATGGGAACACAGCACCAGCAGCTCTGTAGCATTTTTTAAGAGGGGCCCAGTGGTACTCCAGTATAAATTTACTTTAACACTCATCTATATGTGCTGCCCCTGAAGAGTGTAAATGTTATTGCAGTTCTATTTTCACAGGGTTGCCATAAAATCCCAATTTAGGGAATGGTTCCACATTGTGGTGCCACTGGCAACAGACGCAAGAGAGGAAATTCTGCCAAATTTTATGCTGGAGTTTTTACTTCTCTCATTAACACCACGCCAATGGCTCACTTCTTGCAGTGAAGGGGGAATAACCTCAGCTAGGGTGGGGGCATCAGTGTGCAGGGGAGAAAAGGAGCTTTTCCAATCTTTCTGCTGCTGACAAGAAAGGAATTCCAGCTGCAGTGAAAGGGCAGGGAAGCAGCTTGTAGGGATTGCACCATCCCTTGGCAAGAGGCAGCTGCTCCAGGGGTGACTGGCAGCACCTTTGTCATGGTGATGTAAAGAGCAGGTTCAGAGCATAAGTGAGCACTGCCTTGTTCAGCAGGATTAAAGGGGAAGCTGTGTTTTTAAAAGGCAGAAAGTTATTGCCAAAGCTGAAATTCGGCATGGAAATGGGAGTTAGTACTCTTCATTAGTATTTTTATTTGCAGAGAAAGTCCAGCAAGACAGAGAACTCCTGAGAGGCTTTAGGTACTTTTACTGCACAGAACAAGATGGTTTGTTACAGTTTTCTGAAACTTGATTTATCACGGTTTTCTCAAATCTGATTTATTAGCATTAGAGCAGCACCTCTTTGATGAGGCTCATTTAGTTTCCCTGAGCCACACTCCTGAATCTAATTAGTAAAGGCATTTCTAGATTTAACCAGGTAGTGTGCCTGGCAGACCCTGAGCATCTCATGTATGGATGAAGACATCTGGAATGGAAACACAGTGAGCACTGATTATTTTTTTACCTATTTCTTAGTCTTGGGTCACTGGCTGCTGTAACAACCTTCTTTTTCATAAGTGAAATAAATCAATATTTTTACCATACCTCTTTATGTTTGTGTTCTTTTCTCAAGGATTTTTCTAAAACTTTTGCTTCATATTCTGCTCTTGGATGATCCTACAAAAGAAGTAATATTTAATTAAAAAGCAACATTGCTTATTTTCTCTATCAGCTACAGATTTACTCTCTGCAGGTCGATTTCCTGACAATTTCTGAGTTTTCAAACTGAATTCCAATTCACTTGGTATGCTATTCATGTCAATTGATAGTTGACTATCATTAAAAAATGTTAAGTCCTGTGTCTACAGGAGCAACTGCAGAGTGATTTGGACAGCGATGTGCAGTGCTGTGTAGATTAAATTTAATATATGAGATATGCAGTACAACCTGCAGACAGCATGCTCATGATGCTTGGATTTTAGTTACCTCTATTTTTGATAAAAGTTAAATGTCATTAACTAATTTCAGTGGTCCTCAACTCACGAGGGGATTAATTTTCTGCTGTAAATATGCAAAATACTTGGCTTTGGGATCCCATAAAATGTCAGTTGGGGTGTTCCCCTAATTCTGTCTTGGACAGCATCCACAGATTCTCCATCTGCATTGCAGGAGAAGGTGCAGAAAACACTTGGAAGTAAGAGACAGCCAAAAGATTGAGGAAGATTCATGGATTCAGAATTCCCGATAATTACACATTCATAAAAGAGTCAGAATTCAAAATTATGTGTTGGATGGGAAACAGAACGGAGCTGAAAAAAGTCTGAACAAGTGGAGAGGGGAAAGGTGTAAAGGCAAAGCAATCAGTGGGAGTTCCAAAGAAAATCTGATGCTCAAAAAAGGAGAAATGGAGATCAAAAGATGGCATTCATCAGTAGACATGGAATAAAAAAGGTAGGAGCGATTTAAAAAAAAATGTTTTCCAAACCTTGACTGCCTCCTTCAGGAAACCAGAAAAAACCCACGAAAAACAAGAAAAAACAAAAAACAAGTAAACAAAAATTTGATTACTGAACTGTTGCAGGTCATATTGTATTTATATATTAAAAGTTACATAAAACAAACATAGGTACAGTGGATGGTTAGACACTACCATTCTATTAATGTTCTGTATTAATTAACATTACTGTAAGTACTGTGGGAACCAGGCATCCCTAAAAACACCAGAAAATGAAATACTTTGTGCTTTAGTATTTGCATTGAAACCCCGACTGTTCAACATGATTCTAGCTTAAGTTTCCCCCAAATCAGCAACAGGAGAATCCTAAATTCTGTGCTAAATCCCTGACTGTATTATTTATCACTGGCCACTAAAACCACAGAATAAAATATAGGGAATTGCCAGCTGCTGGTTTGGCTGTGCAGAGCTCTGAACTCAGCCATGAAGCAGACATTGGAAAGATACACTTAATCCTCTCCACTTTCATGGATGCTAACAAGTTACCAAAAATAAAGAAGCATATAGTGTCCAGGAAATAAATCCCTATATTCTCCCCCAGTAAATAGGGAAGGACCAGCACAGAGGCTGCTGGCACAGGGCACCTAGGTAAATTATGGAGCAGATGAATGTATTTAAGGGGAGATAATTCCAGCAGAAAGGCTCTGGGGGCGAGGGGAGCGATGGCTGTGCCAGGCTCAGCCAGCCCAGGGAGGGCTGCTGAGGTTTGTGTTTCACGTGAGCAGTATTTGTTGTGCGTCTATTTAGGACATCCAGAGACACGACAAGGGAGGTCATACTTCTTTTAATAACAACAGCAGGGCAAGGCTGGGGGCTGGGGCTGTGCCCTGCTCCGGGAAGTTGTCTCCTTTATTTTCTGTAAAGCGGCAAAATCGAAACCAAACACGTGGGAAACAGTTTCTCAGCTGACTGAGGATTTTCTCTCCTTTCCTTCTAAACTTCATTGATCTTGAAGATCTTTCTTCACACAGATTTAGCCCTTTTATCCTTTATGCTCTTTATCAGATTTAGTGTAAACCTGGCCAGGGATATTACTTTTTTTTTAGCCACTGCAAAAAACTGCCCCACCTCTACACCGTGTCCCTCCCCATGCCTCAAGCCCACGTCTGGCAATGCTTTCTGAGGTATTTTCCAAGTCAGGGCTTGATTCTGCATCGTTAAAGTTAATAGGAATTTTTCAGTGCTTTTTTTACAGCACTGTAACTTTATCAGCTTCAATGCATTCATTTCTGATTTACAGCAGTGTGTGATGCATGAGCTCCTTGGCTCTTGGCACCCTGACTTCAGCCCAGCAGGTCTGAGCTGTATATTCCATGCCTACACTGCTAGGTGTGACCCCACTACACACTTCAAAAAAAAAAAAAAAAAGTCACATTTTGTGGCTATACAATTACGTTCCCATGGCAACAAGACCAGACTAGTCATGCCCTTGCTACAAAAACCTCAAATGGTTCATGTATAGGGATTTTCCTTCCTCCCATAGGGTGGAACCCTCCCAGGAACACGAGGCAAAATCTGTAAGGTCAGGGCAACAGCAGGGTGGAAGGCAAAGAGTCAGAACTGAAGGGACAAACCTCCTCCTCTTCAAACCCAGTCAGGTCCCACCTGTAGTTGAGGCGCATCTGTTTTCTCTTCCAGTGCTCCATAAAGGTGGCAGCTGAAACAACAGTTTAACATATAACACAGATTACCACATCACTGCATTTCTGGTTTCTTTTATTCAGCAGTCAGGTCTGGCTGGGAAACACTGATGCACCAGGAGGCAAATGTTTTATCCAGGTGAGCTGAAAAAAGGGCATTTGCTCCATGTAGGAAGATGCCTGAAATTTTTAGGGGGTCTAAGAAAGCCAGCCAAACTTATTTAAATATTTATATGTCTGACTAATGATATTATTGGTCTTCAACTGCTTATTGTTTCATCTGTGAGTCCAAAAAACCTGAATCTTGCCTGTAGAAAATAGGAATAATTTCACTTGTACTGATAGCAGAGTTATTCCCTCAAAGATATCAAGATAAAGCATTTTTATATGATTATAATTGCATCCACCTAGAGGTCACAATAGTGTGGTTGGCTCTAATCATCACACTCAAACACTCTTGTGAAAGCTGCATATGGGCAGGTGTGAAAGAGGAAGCCTTTAAGAGTTTTAATCATTAAAAATCCAGCCATTTTCTTTTTGATGGAGAAGGCTCAGAGAAAAATCCCTTGTTAAAGCCATTCTTGAGTCCCCATGAATGGTCCCAGTCTATATCAGTCTATCTGCCCCTGGGACCAAGCGAGTTCTCAGAGGACATATTTAGATGCTGGGAATACACCAGTGTTGTATAATAAATAAGTGATTATGAAAGAGGCAAGTCTACCAAGAAATGGTGTTCCCAGGGGAGCTTCCCACAGTGAGTATTAACAGATGTGCTCAGAAATGTTCATATCCAGAAAAAACAGAGGCAGGGAGAGGGTAACAAAGTTGAGCAGAGAGGAAAGGACACCCTCTTGGCTGGAGCCAGGCTGGGGCCATGACATCCATTCGCCTTCCAAGAGAAACTCTCATGTGGAAAAGCTACAGCTGAGCCCCTTCACAAGCCACAGGCTTCCTGTGAATAGGGTGGCCAGAGCTGTGTCTTGAGAGGGTCCCTGTCCCAAGGACCTGGAATCTCCTCTCCTCTCCTCTCCTCTCCTCTCCTCTCCTNTAGCGGCATAAAAACACAAACCTTTGCTATCACATTTTATAACCCTGAAGAAATAGTCTACCTTTCACATGATTGCCATCCTTGGGTTAAAGAAGTTGTGGACTTTGAAGCCCTATTATTCCTCCTCTCCTCTCCTCTCCTCTCCTCTCCTCTCCAGCAAGAGATGTGGAAAATGAACAAGATGCTGCTGGAAATCCTCCCATGGCACTGATTTAGAGCAGGGCAAAAGGAGAGGACAGTGTCTGGAATGCTGGGTTGTTTTGGGAGCCCTGGGGGAAGGTGCCAGGGAGCTGCATCCCTGCTCTGCCATGAGCATCTGCACTTTCCTGTTTCGACTGTACGTGAATTTAACAACACGAATTCAGAACTATGTGGAGAAAGTTCTTAATTATCCAGTTGAAGAAGACCTTTTTGAAACAATGTTAGTTTTATATGGTATTGTACCACAATAAAACTTTATGTTGAATCCAAAGAGCTTGAGGAGTTTGACATCCCACTTGAAAACCCTCTCAGATTTTGTGCAGGGCCCAGAACCTGGTTTCTGCCAATCTGCCTTTGCACAGAGTGTAAAAAAAAAAAAAAAAATGGATGAAGAGACCCATAGTTGCTTGCTGTGGAAAGGGAAGCAAACTTTTACTTTTTGGACAAGAGGATAACATGCCAAGATCCATGTGGGGCTCACAATAACAGTGAGTGAGGGAGACCAAAGCTGACACTTGACTTTCCTTGTAGTACTTGATAATAAGCTCTCAGTGCTGCATCAAAAACAATGTTATCCCAAACACAGGCCCTGGCCAAAAATTAGAATTATGATGTTGAATTGTATTTAAATCAGTTCAGATGAATGGTAATGTACACACAGTTCCCTATGTACTGGAAAAGATAAAAGCTCAGGGTGTATAATTAGGATGAAATATAATCTAGAACAGGTTATGTTAATTCACAATGACGTGTGCAGGAAGGCTTGTGCTGCTCTCACTGCTGCTGGGAAGATGAGGCCATCAAAGCTCCTCTCCCCCAGAACATTCCTGGAGCAGGGAGATTCCCCATCCCTCCCCCAGCAGGGAGGGGAGAAGCCCTCCATGACCATTCCTGAAGACATCCTCACAAAGATTTCATCAGAGGGGTCATATTTTGATCCAAGTGCTAAAGACATGCCCAGAAAGGGCTCAAAGCATGAGGGCAGCATCAAGATCAGGAAAAATCTCTCTCCACCACTGTTCCCTATTCCCAGACTCCTTGCATGATGTCTGCCTGCTGATAAACCTAATTGCATCTCGGAGCACGCTCAGGAATCAATGTTGGTTTGTCCTGAAGACACTAAAGGCCATTACACTTCCCCCAGAGCCCTCCCCTCAACCCCAGAGTACATTAATACATTTCTTCTGTAATGTTCTAAAGTGGAAGCTGGCTCTGCAAAGAGATTTTTTTTTTTTTTTTGGCAAGCTGTTCAATCTCGTTAATGAAATTTTGACATACCACGCAGCAGTTTTATGACAGATGCTTAACAATTTCATTTGCTATTCAGCTTGAGCAACTTTTTGAATTTTAGCCTCCAGTCCAGAATATAAATTTGGGTGTGACAGTTTCATGGGAAAGGAAAAAAAAGATAAGTTCTTTGTATCATTAAGTGCCTGTGTATAAATACACTGCTTTATCTCCTCTGTTTCTTCCTGTTGTATTTTCAATAATTAAAAGCTTAGCATCAAGGCATAGATATTCTTACCCCAGAGAGCCATGAAGACTGAGAAGAAGACAGTGGCAGGGTTGTCAAACAGATGACTCGCACGGGCAGTGGCACAGGCAGAGCTCATCTTCCAGTAACTGCACGTTTTGTCACACAAGGGACACATGGTGATGTTGTTCCTCTGGTCACACATCTCCATACTGCAACAAAGCCACAAGAGAAGGGAAAAGCACGGTCAGGATGGCTCCAACTTTGTGCTCTGGTGATCTTATCTCCTGTGGACAGCAGCTATTTCTGTGGGATCATTGGATACGATCCTACACCACTGCAGGGGCTGAAATCCTCATGGCAGGCTGTCTCCCTCCCTCCTTCCTTCCCCAGCTCTATTCCCATTCCAGGGAATAACAGGGAACATTAAGAAATCCATAAGGCTCTATGCTTTCTACTCTAAGATCTTACAGAATAAAATAAATAAAAATAAAATAAAACACTCTTGTTTTGAAATACAAACTACAGTGATAGATAAGGTACAAGGGAAGTGCTGAACATCAAGAGACTGGAGTTCAACCAATTTATCTCCTCTGTCCTCCATCTGTGAAATAGCAACAGTGACCCTCCCTTTGACTTTCTTCAACTGTTGGAAGCACTACAAAGCAATCTTAATGAACAAAATAAAATTTAAATCTTTTTTTTGGTACCCATTAGCTGCTTTGTTATTCAGGGCTGGTGCTTGTTGTACAAACCATGTAATTTGCATCTCCAGCTGATGATGCATGCCAGGCAAATAATGCAAAATCAGAGAGCTTCAAAAATGTTTTAATACAAAACTTGCTGAAAGATTAAAAGTAGGAGGACATCCAGATTTTGTTGATGTGATCACAGTAGCTTATTTGAGGGATGTATATTCTTGATGCATCACTCTGTGCTGGGACCAAACCCCCTCATTAGCAGAATTTTGCTGGTTTGTTTTAACATAATGATCTGAGTTTGGAAAAAACCCAAGCACCTGAGCAACTGGCCAAGAATTATTTTTAGGACATCAATGCAAGTCCCCAAGTAATATTAACAGTGAATGCTAATGAGATAGAAATGGGCTGTTCTGTGCCCTTGGGAGAGCTCCATGGTTTACTGGAAGCTGAGATCAGGGGGGCCTGTGGAGGTGGACTAATTTTAAGCACAGCATCCAAAAGATGAAGCGTGAGGATGCAGAGTTTTAGGAGCACACCATCCCTCTGCAACAAGCACAGATGGGAACGGGGATTGGGGTGTTGGGATGTGGGTGGCATGGGACAAGACCCAGGAACAAGAAACCCCAATTTCAGCTGTGCTCAGCCTAGATATTACTGACAAAACATTTCTAAAGTGAGGCAACTGTGAGCTTGAGGTGTCCTCCAAAAACAGAATCTATTTATTCATCCATTTTACCTGGGTATGTTCTCATCCACAGTTGCACAGCCATACAGGAAAACGATAATTCCTACAATTGAAGCTGGAATGAGCATTTGTGTATAAACTCCCAGCCAGGCAAAATATAGCCCAATCTTCTCTCCAAAATATTTTCTGAAATACATTTAGAAAAAAAGAGAAAGAAATGAGAGAGAGAGAAATGTTTCCTATTTCTTAAAATATAACGTGGCTAAAATTATGAGTCACATCTGGATTAGGCATGGAGAAAGTAAGATCTGATGACCTGTGGGAATTTTTTCCTTCTCAGAGGACTCTCTTTCTCATGATGCTCGGAGTCCATCCAGAGATACAGGCACCCTGAAAACAAGTTTGTCCCACTGTGTTTCTGCTGTGCAAATTGGTATCTTTGGACCTTCTGTGAGTGAATCCTCTTAAAAAGGCACCTCATTTTCTTCAGAGAGTCTCAGGTCTTATCACGAGCAAACAAAATTAATTAAAAATATATCCCCCCACAAGCTTTCACGCTATGTGAGATACATCAGCACGTTCTAAACTCACAGAAAACTGCTTTTCTCCCAGTGAATTTCCCATTCTCTGGAATGCCCTGGGGGTGGCACTGAGGGCAGCATCCCCCCAGGGGCACAGGGCACGAGCATCCCTGCAGAGCTTCATCTGTGCCCCGTGGAAACTCCACACCAAGGGCTGAACTCTCACCTCACCAGGTCGATGGGCTGGTATTTGTAAAACACTCCATAGCTCGCCCACTCCTCACACAGCAGCTGGAAAACAGAAAGGCAAGAGAAAGGGGAGAGCTGAAGCACCAGTGGCTTCTTCTTTGGCCACTGCAGGACCACAGGCCCCTCTCACCACGCTGGTGTTTCAGCCCAAATCGTGCCAACACACGCAGCCTGCATTAAATATGAAAAGTGAATGGGATGGTCTGGCGTGCTCCAACAGAGTGGTGAATTCCAGCATGGCAAAAGGCTCCTCAGCAGCTGGACTGATGGACACCTACAGCAGAGACAGGGACAGCACTGCTGGCGTTGTGATCCCAGCCACCCTCTGGGGGAAGAACCTTTTCTTAACATCTTACCTCAACCTCCCCTGACACAACTTCAGGACATTTTGCTACAATTCATCATCCAGCAAGAGGTGCTGGGCTTGAGGTGCCTCAAAGGCTGCATTTAAAATTTTTTTTCAGCTTTAAACCACAAGAAGCCAATGGTTTCCACTCTTCCTTTTTGTCAGGATTGGGCCAAGGAAAACTGAATCCTTTACAAAAATAGGTTCCTCTGAGACCTTAAACTTATCCTTTATTTTGTAAAATATATAAATAGTGCTTTTCAAACCTGACTTTTTTCTCTCATTCAATTCAGCCAACACAGTGAACAAGAAATTGAACTCAATGGGGAACGAAGACTGAAACCAGTATCAGTACAGGGAGGGCAACAGGATTAATCTTGTTCCTGTATTAAACAGGATGTTATTCCCTAAACTCCAGGCTATTTTATCATGGGAAACTTGACAGATATCAAACTCCTACACGTCTCCAGTGAAATGCAGCAAAAAAAAAAGGGCAGACCAGAGCCTGGCCACTCCCCATGCCCATTCCTCCTGCTCACTCTTGATCACGGAGAAGTCCCACAGCAACAATGTTCCTACAGCAATTTTGGAATTCTCCTGCCAAGCCATTAACAGAGAATTTCCAAGCTGAACTGCTGTACTTATACTAATGGCTTGATTCATTTTAAAAAAACCAAAAAAACAACAAAGCAACTTCTCAGCTTTTACAGAAATATGACGTCAAAAATGTAAGTGGGATGTGGGTTTTCCCCTCTGCAACTCAAAATCATTCATCCTCATTAATTTTCTTACAACAGCAAGGGCAGGAACTGAAACTTAACAGCAGGCCTTTATTAAACAGCAACAGTCTTGCAAATTTTATTTTTATTCTGCTTTAGATTTCCTTCAACCACATTTTCCAAAGGTTTAAAGCCAACTGCCCATGTCTGGAAAGCAATGATTTGGGACACCTCAACATCCACGTGCAGCACTAGCTAAGCCCCTTCCTTTTACACATATATTTTAAAATCTAATCTTTGAAACTAAGTTTATGCTGGAAATTAGATGCCTTTTCTGTGATCTGAGTTGGTTAGGCGTATCAGGAAAACACTAAGCTGAGGAGATTTTGCATCAGTGCCATGTTTTAGTTTTGTGCAACTCGAAACCAGATTTGTGCCTAAAGTACAAATTAATTATCTCATTTACCCTGACATTTATCAGCCTGATATTCAAAGCACAGCTTCAAAGACATGATTAGAGGAGATCAGGACACTAGACCTAAATATTTACTTCATTTCTAAGCCTCAAATCTTTAATTTTCTTGTTAAAAAAAGCACAGGCCTGGCCTAGTATTGGATAAGATTAAAGAAAGCTTCAAGAAACCAGAAGAGACATGCCAAAACACACCAAAAGATTATTTGATGGTACTGGAAGTCAAAAGCCAAGGTAAACACTTCCAAACACACAATGAACTTGTGAAATTAGTGAAGTTGTGAGGTTTGAGATGTTAGTAATGAAGAAGATAATCTGGACACTTTTAGAAAACTTGGACCTTCATCCTATTTTTAGTTGAGCGATGTGTTGCTTAATAATGAAAAGACAGATGTGTGGTATTTTTAACACAAATCAATAGAGAGAGGGAAATAACATTCACTGCCTTTTGATGAGCCATTTGCACCTGATGGACCAGCACACTGTCAATTTTGGGAACCTATTTTTATACATAAAGCCTGAAGGTCTTTGAATCTGCTTTTTCTATGACCTGAATGTTCAGAGCATTTCTTTGGAGAAAAAAAAAATAAATAAACCATGAAACAAACAGGGAAGGCAAAGCTTCAGGCCTGAAAGCCCAGCATATACAGCACCCAAATTTAGTTGCTCCTCCTGAGAGACCTGGTTGTCACCT
This sequence comes from Rhabdornis inornatus, assembly GCA_013397075.1. NCBI lineage: Eukaryota > Metazoa > Chordata > Aves > Passeriformes > Rhabdornithidae > Rhabdornis > Rhabdornis inornatus. The sequence goes on along the minus strand of VWZS01010494.1, from coordinate 664,124 downwards.
CTCCAGTTTTTGTCTGATGCACAGACAAAAGCCACCCTTCTTTGGGGTACTGTGATGGGGAGGATGCAGTCACTGAGCTTTGAATTTAAGAAATCAGCATTTCCACAAAGGGTGGAAAATTTGGTTTTTCTCTCATACGTCCTTACTATAAAGTACTCCTTCCTACTTCCCTTAGGAAAAGTACTTCCTTAGGATAATTCCTACTTGTTTTACCACAGTGAATAAAAGTCTTTCACTATACAGACAATAAAACCACAATTTAAAGCATTAACTTCAGCAAAAAATGATGCAATGTCTCAGTGTACATCCACAGGGCAGCTTCTGGCTGCAGAGCACACATTGAAACATTGTTGAGGACATCTTATTCCTGATAAATATTAGATATTTATCTTTCCCAATTACTTTTATGTTTGTGTGCATAAACTGCCTCTGCCTCCCACTCCTCCAATTCTGATCCTCATGCCATGGAATGAAGCAGGATTTATGCCGAATACAGATACCAGAATATGACAGAGCATACTCTCATCAGAGCTGGCCTGAAATGACATCATCTGAACTTTAGGAGGAGTTATATGTCAATATTCTTACCAATGTGGCATGAAATATCATTACTGAGCTGGATACTTTATACATAGCCACACTACATCCCACATTTGGGCAAATCTAAATGCTGGAAAGCACTTTTTTTTTCTTTAACTGCTTGGCATTTAGTGACTTTTTGCAGCATTTTCTGTGGGCAAAAACATCAAGATTCCAACAGGTGACTCTTCAGGGTAGGATTCTTGTGAATGTGTTAAACCCCCCCTGTGCATCAACTTACTTTTCTGTCATTGGGCTCCACGTTTTCACCTTCATAGTCACCCTTTAAAGAGAGAGAAAACCTGCGTCATCCAGAGGGTTGTGCCAAGAACTGCTCTGCATCCTGCATACCCACGTCTCCCACTCACTTAATGCATCAAAACCAGAAAAAGCAATCTGTAAAATAATGCTGTATTTTAGGAGCCCATTTGTCACGGCACACTTTGTCTTCTGTCGTCGGGCACATTAGGAGAGAGCAATAGTGTCTGTCATGGGGGGAAAGGAATGAATAAGTGATAAAGGTGGCCTAAAAATGTCAAGGGAAAGGATGCAGTATTGCCATGGTATTTGGGGTTCAGCTCAGTCCGCTGGAAAGAGAAGAATCTAGCTGAGAGAGCTGCTCCCTCTCCAGGCTTTCCAAACACTCAGGGCTGATTAGATTTGAGGTTTTAATTTGGAGCTATTTTTTGAGTAAACTAAGACAATAAATAACTTCTATACAAGACTATCAGCAGCTGTCTGAAGATGTAAGGCAGGAACAGGAAGAGAAGTTTATTTAATCTTTCTTTCTCAATTTCTACGCAGCACTGATGTAGTTTGAGAGCCCTGATATGTGTGACAAACATCAGGCAGACAAAGAGGCTGCTCTTCTCTTGGGTGCTCCAAGATAAAGCTCTCACAGTCCCATGTAAAAGCAGGGTGAGTGTGGGGAGCAGGAAACCAGGAAGACACACTTCACCCTCACATCTCAGCCTGGAAAACTCAACAGCCCTCGGGCACTCACACTCCCCTCAGGAGTGAGCAGCATGACTGCCAGTCCCTCTGACATCTGCCAAGCTTTTCTGCAGGCTAACAGTGTGTGTTTGTCACTTCTAGCTGCACCCTGAACCTCTAAATCAGAAGGACACCAGCACCCAGCTGTGTGCATCTCTGACAGGATGGGGGTCCCTGGCATGGCTTGAGTGCCACCAGAATTCCTGAGCTCTCACTGACCCTCTCAACGAGCACTGCAGCTGAACACACTCTTGACATCTCCCTGAGCTGCTCAGAGCAGATTTCATCAGTAGGAAGGTCTGCAGTCACATCCAGCCCCATGGAATATGTGACATCAGATCCTTGCTTATGGTTTTTCCTGGTGGCACAGGCACAGGAATCCGCAGGGAGATGTGGCCAAGGGAATGAGCTACTTGGTGCCCTGGGAATGAATGTGTTTCCTGGCGCTGGTGCCAGGGATCCTGGGGACAGAAGATCAGGAAACAACAGAAGAACTTCATTTGCTGAAGCACTGTAACAACTCTTCTAATGTTACGTTCAAATTTATGATTGTTGGATGTACAACAGAGGTGGGGAATTCCTTGAAAGCCAGCAGAGGGATGGAAACAACCTGCAGAAGTTACTGCAGTCGTGACACAAGTGAGAAGAAAGTCAGTCATGTTTGGGATGATGCCACCAACACGTCACACATGAGGGATTTCTTGGTGACAGACAGCAGATGTATAAAATATATTGTGAGATCACTTACGTCATGCAGAGGATATGCAGCACTGTAAACTCCATTGGCAAGCAGGCTGGTGATCCCTTGAAAAATAAAGACATAATAGTTATTCATAATTTCAAGGTTAGACAGCCTCACTTCATCATCCTTCCTGGAGATTTCCCTCAAAATAACAGCCATTTGATCAGGTAATGATTTTGCTGCCATCTCGTTCCTTTCCATGTAGTTTCATTTTTAATCATACAGGTTATTATACATGACTCATTTTATGAAATGGAAAACTGCAGAGAGCAAGAGGAAGTCATATATATTTGAGAATCAAGAATTAGAAGCCAATGACTTGAAATTAGTCATTAAAATAAATTACATTTTCTGAAAAGTCAGTTTGATGTAAGGGCAAGCCTGAAGATTTGAAAGTGTAGCAGAAGGCTGGATCACAAGGAGAATGTGGCTGGAATTGATGGCATAGGGGAACCCACATCCACACGCATCACCCACGCAAAGTTTTGAATTCAGGTTTCAGATTTATCAGAGAAATTGTAGGGAAAGCCTTTGCGAAGACCTTGGCGTAATACTTACCATATTTACCACATTTTCGTCTTTTATTTAAAAGGGCAGTTTCCTTCTTTCTTCCCTCTCCTTTCCCTGTTTACACAGCCGTTTATTAGTGACATGCATGAGGCTGAAAGCAATTAGTGCTTCATCTATTAAATGTCAGTGGCACAAGGGACTGGGAGGAGTCCTGCCTTAACTGGGGCCGGAGGGAGGAGCTGGTGGGGAAGTTTGAGGAGCACTGCACCATTCCCAAAGGTGGCTGGACCTGGACTTTTGGAGGGCTGTAGCTCATTGATTCCCTAATGTTCTTTCCTCCTGCAGCTGCTGGCTTTAATAGAGCTGCTTCCAATTCTGTTCACCACGTCTGGAGGTGTCATGTGGCCCATGAACATACATTTGGGGATGGAATGAACCAGTTTTGGGTGCTGAGTCAGAGCAAAGTCAAGCACTTGTCTTTGTGCAGGGCAACGGTGATTAATGCCAACTGAAAAATATATGTATATATAAATCTGGCCACTGGCATTGGGGAGGATTTGAAAAGACTTAAAAAAAGAAAAGAAAAATGAGGTGCTCCAGTGTGCTCCATGCTGCCCATCAGTTCACGGCTAAGAAAAGAGTGTGGGACTGGGTTTGAAAGAACAGTGACTATGAACCAGGAAGCAGCTCACTGTAGAGTCATTTCTGATTGCTCTTGAAATGAGGATTGTTCAAGTTCATTAACATTTCCAAGATACTAATCACCTGCTGGAGGAGCAGCTCCAGGAGTGCTCAGTATCTTGCGGTATCATTAATTTTCAAAGCCCTATTTAAGATTATACAGGTCTATGAATTGTCTGCAAATGTTTCTACACTCTTGGCAGAAACAACCTGTGAGCAGATGAATTATTTTTCTAGGGCTGTGAGAAGAGCTACATAGTATCCTTCTACTACAGATCTGGATTTAACAGTGAAGCCAGATTCACATTTTCACAAAATTTTCCTAAAAAATAACAAAGGCTGCAGTGTTCCCCTGGGCAGCTGCTTTTTTCCTGCTGGGCAGCAGTGCTGCAGCATGATCTGTGTTTGTTTAAATCTGTTTGCCACCTCTGCTGGGTTGTAACCCAGCATTCCAGCACTGGAACACAAAGGAACTGATTGAGTTATGCTGGGCTGGCCTGATGGCATTTTTATTGGCAATATTGTGTGGCCTTGCCAGTCTCAGGTAGAAGAACCATCCAGGAATCCTAACGCTCTACTATCCATTAGTGTCTTCTCTATTCAACTAATCCCTACTGTGCTTCTCATTTTCTGGACCAAAAAAACCCAAACTAACAAACAAAAAATCCAAAAATAAAACAAAAACAAATCAACTGAGAAAGCAACTCCAAGGCAAGAATTCAAACTGAGATATGTGACCTTCCCCTTTCAAGAGTCCAAAGATGTAATTTCCAGTGAAAATGATCCAGCACCAGACTCGAAAAGGGTCTTGAAAGTCACAGAATAATTTGGATTTCCCATGCTACAGAGAACAGCACTTCTGTTAATACTGGCTGGACACCAAATTTTAGTGTATATAAGGAGTCAACAATTGTGAATTGTATGTTGTTACTTCAACACAAAAGTCAAAGCATGGAAATAATTTGTGGCGTAATTGTTCTTCTATTATTTGATGTCTTTCTAAGCAGCTGATGGGTCAATATTGAACAGAACTACCTGTAATTTAAGTTCCTATTGTTTTATTTAACTGCTTGTAGGCAAATAGGCACCATAACAGATTTCAACAGTTACCAAACATTTTCTTCCATGTTCATGCACTTTTCTCACTTTGTTTGGGAATTCACCCTTCTAACCTTATTTGTTTGGATTTACCATTAACTATTTGTTAACTTTGGTCCCACAGTCAAATGTGTATCTGTGCATCATGTATAAAATAAAGTATATAACAGCCGAGCAGCATCAGCTGCCAACAAATCTTTAAGGTGGCCTGATTTTGCAATTCATCTTTATTATGAGTTTAGTTCTTACAGCACAAACCCTAGGGCTGAAATCCTAAAAGTCTTGGTTGTGGTAGTACAAATGTCACATCCCCTGACTTGTAGCACTTGTTCTGGGGGCTGAGGTGCCCAATTCCAGTGCAAGCCTTGGCCCCTGGCTGCTCCAGGGGGTTCATCTCAGTTTCACTCAGGACAGTCATCAGTCAAGACCATTCCACTCAAGTCACTGGAAAACAATCCCACTATAAAATGTGGGGTTCCTGCTTGAACAAAATGGGCCAAGCCACAGACTTTCACTGCAGTTATTGGATTTTACAGAAATACCCTCATCCATTTCAGGGATTGTAGAACACAGAGAAAATCTCATCTGCTGGTTTATGCCACCATCCGTCCTAAGTCACATCTGCAGGGGCTACATGATCTCTTACCATTTAATTTAGAGTTTAATCTATAAATTCACATTTGAAAAAATGTCAAACAGTTGCATAAATTGAATCTAATTTCCAAATAAACCAATTACATCCACATACATCAAATTAGAGAGCAGGGGGCAAACCTAAACTCCACAGCCATTTACAACATGCAATTATTTTCAATACCTGAAAAAGATGTTGATCTTAAAGCTAAATAAAGTTCCTTACCCATGCTATATTTTGCTTTGGTACACGTCGTTCTTTTCAGTATTTCATAAACCTACAGAAGCAAAAGAAAAGAAAGGGTTACTTCAGACACTGCCAGTGAAAAGCACAATCTTTTTGTGTACAGCTCAAATATTGGCCAAACCAAGATGTCGATGGAGTCATCATTCTTTAATAAAAGTCGTGGTATTCAGGAGAGCGGGGCTCGGAGCTCTCCGTGCTGTGCTTTCTGCACAGGAGACAAAAGCTTAAGTAAATAGTCAGCTACCAGGAGAATTGATGGGGGCAAACAGGGCTACTCCTACCCCCTGGCATAACAGAAATGCAATTTTTGCTCATGCTAGCCATGGATCAAAGCTCAGGGGTGCTCTCCCCTGGCTCCGAGGGCTGGCTGCATCCCAAGGAGCTGAGCAGAGCTCTGGGCTCACGGCGTGTACACAGCACGCAGCCCTTTATCAAACTGGACTAACACAGGCTGACCTTAACATCTCTGAGCCTGCCTGACCTCGGTGGCAAAACAGATGTATTTATTTTGGGATTTATTGCATTTATTGTCGGGTAACCTTTGCACAGCTCAGCAGGCTGCCCGCGAGGTTCAGCTTTCGGCCGCTCCTGTGCAGCGATGCTCTCCAGCAAGGCAGCACAGGGAAACCTGGAGCAAAGGCCCCTCCTGCCACTGCCTGGCCTGTCCAGGGAGCTGGGGACTGTTTCCCAGCTCTCTAACCTGTTTGCTAACTTGACTCTTGCCCAATTCACTGGAGGAAGCAAGTGTGGGCATCTGGGGCAAGTCCCAAGCTCATCCGTCTGTCATCTTGTAACCCCAGTGAATTAAAGGGCTGTCACAGAGAGATTTTCAGTTATATAATTTTTTTTTTTATTTTCTTTTTTAATAACTAAAAGGTCTTTGGCTTAGTTCTATTCATCAAAGACTCAAGGGCAGTGACTAGATTCCTGTTCATTTCACAGTAGGTGGAAGGGTCAATATTTGCACTGTGGTTCAAAAATACATATGAGAAAGGCAGGGGAGAACTTTAAGAAAGAAGAATACAAACAGCAATGCACACAGAATAAAATGATGTTGGGAAACATTCAATATGTTCTTCATTACTGGGTGATTTGCAGGGATTTCACACAAAGCAGCACAGCACCAGCATTATTTTATATGTGCCCAGTGTTCCTTCAGTCATTTAAAAAACCCTCTTCCCTCTTTTTCCTCTCAGCCTCTGCTCTGAGCTTCTGTTTCAATCCATTTTCCAGACAGTCTTGCTCACCCTCTTGTCCCATGGAGCCATTTTGTCTTGCTGCCTGGCTCAGTCTGTCATGGATTTTAACTTTTCATCTTTTGAGTTCCTTGTACTTATGAGTACTTATGTGTACTTTCCTACACATCTGGATATATAAAAGAAAGCCTACAAACAAAACCCAGGCTTTTTCTTTTTTTTCTCCCAATCTCAAGTTAAAAGTTTTATTTGCAAATAAACCAAATCAATATTTGCCTTTTTCTTCCTCATTTCTGTGCTCCTGCCTCTGCCTCCCCTGGTCCAGCTCACCTCGCCCCCATAACCAGGGCTCACATCAAACCCCTGCTCTTCAGGCTAGCAGGGAACTACACTGTGGAATAAGCTGGAATTTCAGAGCAGGAAAGGGAAGTTGGATATCTTACACCCCTTATCACCACAGCAATGAAAGGCAGCTATGATTGGAATATAAACTCTTTTGGAAACCACTTGGCACCCCAAAAGGCTGATGTTAAATATAAGATAAAAGCACACTGGCAGTCACATTCCAAGGCACTGGTAAGGAGCAGTGGAATGGGGCAAAGAGTCCCTGTTATCCTCTGAAATGTGCTGCAGCCAGGGCTGCCTGGCACGGCCCCTTCCAGCTGCCCTGGATGTCACACGAGCTGGCCTTTCAATTCCTCCTTTGGTGGCTATAAATGAGGCTACACCTTCCTCCCTAACTCTATTTCATGTTCTGTAAGCCAGAGAAAAGCCATCAACCTCAACACTTTCAATACCATTACAGAGAATTTCCCCCTCAAATACTATAAATAATATTCCCTGTAAATACCTGGCTGTTTTGTTGGAAACTGTCTTGGGATATTTAGCAGCATTTTACAAAAAGAACAATGTGTAGTTACAAAAAGTTAAATCACTCATGGGTACAGGCAGCTGGTGGGCAGAACAAGTGGTAAAATATAAATATTCCCAGCTGGTGATATCTCTGCTAAGAAAATTACCCATGAACTAGAAAGAAGATCCAAATTATTTTCCAAAAGTCAGCAACATGTTAGCATCAAACACTACTCAGCAGTAAATCTGGAGTTATTTATAATTTCAGTACCTGATGGCACAGGAGATTATTGGCATTTGGTTAAGAAAGATAAACTTGAACAGGCATTGTATTAAAGCTGTTAACACCATGACTGAGGCAATATTCACCATCAATTATTTATAGGCAGTACTTACTATAGTGCTTCTTGTTTTACTGTCAAAGAAGGAATCTTTGTCAGACAAATCAAATCTGTTAAAAGATTAGAAGGAAGCCCATTAGGTTAAAAAAAAAAAAAACAAAGTCAGTAATTTCCTGTTCTTGTTGACCCCTTCAATATTTTCATTTCTCCTGGGGATCTCTCAGAGCTCACATTAAGGAACAGCTTGTAGAAACCCTGTTAAAAAGCAAGTCCAACCCAACTCCCACAATTTAAAGAGGCTGCTTATACATTTCACTGGTTTTATGTCTTTATAGGTTTTTCAGCACAAAAGAGAGTGCTGATGCTTATTTAAGTTGAATCCCTGACTGCTGCTGGCCTTGAATTTCCCCTCATAACCTTTAATTTTCCCTGTGAGGCTGCTGTTTCCTCCCTCATTCAGCAGAGACACAGGTGGTGTCCCTGGAAAAGCCATCTGCAAACAGTGTGAGGCCCATCCGTGTCCACACTCAGGAGCTTCTTTTGGACTTTCTCTAACCCCCAGGAACACCCCATGCCCAGCAAACACACAAATACATTTCCTGCAAGCCCAAGGACAGCCCGAGGTGTCCCACACACTGACTGGCGCAAGCCCACCAGGGCTCTGCATGTCTGGATTTTAGTGGAAACACTAAAACCCTAAATGTGGGTGCAGGGAAGAGGTCCTGCCCTAGGAGTGCTGCCTGTTCCAGCTGGCACATCCATAAACACAGCCTTCAAAGCAACTCCTCTGGGATGCTGGCCAGGGAAGAGCAGCAGCAGAGCAATCCAGGGCAGGGGAAGCTTTGGCTGGGCTCTGCCTCCTGTTTTTTTCCCTACACCCACATTTACAGCTGTTCTTGCTGATCTGGGATCGATGGCAAAGCCACCTCTGACTTCACAGCACTTCAAAAGGCAAGGCCTGGTTGGCACTACCTGTGTCAGCTGCCCACACCAGATATATGAAATTATTCTGAAATTTATCAGCCCACATCTCTGGCTACAAGTTTTACTGAGCATTTTATTTAATGTAGAGAAGAGGCTGTTATAAACCACGCTATAAACCCCCTTTTGGCAGCCTAACAGGTGAAGTGTATGGTTACATAGATGCACATCATGTGCCACAACAGCAGCTAAGAGATTTCTCTGCAAAAACTCATTCCTCAACAGCAAGCCAAAAAAATCCCCCCAAAAGTAAATTTACTGTAAAATGGAAATATTCTTTGCAGCAATGCCCACCAAAGTGTTGGTGCTCATGTTCCCTTTCACCCTCTGGTGCCTGAGCTGCTCAGAGAGGCTGGGACCTGTGGACATGGACATGTAGGGAAGGTTTTCACTTACAAGTGCTGCTTCTCTCTGGAGAAGGGGTAGGAGAGGCGCTTCACTGTCTGAGGTTTGTGCTCTGCTACTTTTGGCTGGATGGGCTCCGTTATTTTTTGAATCACAGAATTAATCTTTTTCAGGAGGCCATGGGTCTGGTTTATCTGATACATCTGAGGGAGCAAAGAGAAGAAAAACCACAGTAAAACTTTACTGCTTTTTGGTTATCCATAGGTCAGAGTGAACTGCAAGGACTAAACCAGCAATTAGATAAATATATCACAATAAACTGTTGAGGAGTGTGGTTTACATTCTTGAAATCATCTAGAAAGAAAGGGATGGGAAAATCAAACCAAGGGTTAGGTAACCACAGGCTCACAACAGACTTTTTTATCTAATTGTGCTTCTGATTAAAATCCTGGGTAAGTGAGGCAATAATGGGGATTAGTATGAAATCCAAACCAAAAGTGTGGTTTTAGTGTTGTAATAAATGATGCTGGGCTTGGAGACTGTCTCTTGCTCCATTATGGACTTCCCTGTGCAGTCTGGGACCTGCACTTAGTCTGTGTTTAAATATTAATCCATCTCTGAGCTGTGCTCACTGAGCAGGTAGTTATCTATCCATCCATCTATCATGGGTGATTTAGAATTGATGAAAATACACTGTCGTTCCTTTAATGATATTTCAAATATTCTGAAAGGTAATTTATTTTGTGGTAGAGTGGCCCCAGCTCCTGCAAACGTGACTGAGTCTGTGTATGAATAGTCAGTGAACTCAGTCAGACAAATTCTTATCCTTGTGTTCATTTTTAGCGGTCTTCAGGTGAGGAAAAAATGTCCAAAAGGCACACAGAAATTTCACCATCAATTGAAACCTCTAATTTTAAAACATATTGAAGATGAAATCACTCTCATCACGCACAGACAGTGGTAGCAGCCAGAAATTCTTGATTTCCATTCTTCCTTCCACTTTTTCCCTCTGCTGCCCCAAGCAGGTAAATTTGTGACTTTCATTTCTGGTGCACATCAGTTAATTGTTTTTAAAATGCTTGTGGAAAAAGAAGTCTTGATTGGTAAGATGCTCTGAGAGGAACATATGTTTAAACTAAGCCTTCATGAGGAAAACAAGAAAATCAGGACTCACCTTTTTTGTGGGCATCTTGAGCTTAAGGAATTCTGCCTCTCGACACAATACATTCCATGGTGCATGTATTTTTACAAACCCAATCCCATGGATTTTAGTCTTAGAAAAAAAAAAGCAGGAGAAATTGTCACTGATGAGAGGAAATTAAACACATTACCCCTTGTGATTCATACATATTTAAGGAACAAACAGTCCATTAGGACCAACATGATAAATCTCCTTTGTTTGAGAGAGTTGGTTTCTAAAAACAGGGCAATCACTGAACACCTCACTGTGCCGAGCTGCTATAGAACGTGACTCAAAAAATGCTATTCACTCCCAGAGCAATTACCACAAGGTTAAACAGATAAAAACTCTTTGGGAAATAAAAGCTAATGACTGTGGACACAAATACGGGCTGAGCCAGTTAAATCTGAAGCAGAGGCATCCAGCCAAAATGGTGTGATGAGGTGAGTGTGCTGTAATTGCTGGGGCTGAGAGAGTCCCTGCTGCTCATCCCTCAGAGGAGCAGCCTCACAGTGAAATGTGAATATATCCATTAAACCATCATAATTAGGAAAACCAGTAGGAAGAACTCCACCAAATCAAGCAAAAAGGAGGATAGGAGTTAATGGCAATATTAGTGGTTTGTCTGCAGCCCAGTAATTCTCAGAGCTGTGTTCTAGAGGGCCGGACATGGATGTTTGCTTCTGGCACTCCCACATACACCCATGTTTGCTCCCCTTGGAGCAACCACTCCTGGGCAAATGATAGCTGACCAGGAGGCATTCAGCAAACAGAAGAGAAATGAACAACAATGAATCTTTATAATCTTGCTGCTGCACCAACTCAGTTATTATAATAACTAGCTTTCACACAGCTGTATTCTCACTGGCTTTCTAGAAACTGGTTACTCAGAGGACCGTGGAATGGTTTGGGTTGGAAGGGAGCTTAGGGAACATCCAGTTCCAACACTCCTGCCATGGACAGGCCAGGCTGCCCCAAGCCCTTTCCAACCTGGCCTTGTTTTAATCAATTATTCGTGGACATCGAGCCACTGACCTCAACCCTTTGTGAGTGACCATCCAGCCATTTCATTGAAGAGAGCTTGAGTGATTTATTAAACACCATCTGTTCAAGAAACCTTTGCTCTTTTGGGATCAGTGAGGTCTCCAATGCAGCTCTGTGGCTTTTTAGGCCCAAGTGATTGCAGATCTTTCCTCCTCCATGGACATGCTGGCTGTGCAAGCTGATGTAAATCCCTGAGTCTTGCTTTCATCTCTACACTTTAATCTCATGTGGTTTGGTGTCTTGCACTGAAAGGACAGGGTTCCCTCTCTTTTACAGTGTCCTGGCTTGAGTCCTGAGCCCTTCTGCATAATTTGAAATCATATTACATGACATAGGTGGAACCTCCCATCTGGCAAAGGATTTAAATATCTATGACTTTGCACAGGCAAACTCCCTGTTTGCTACAGGAACCTGCAAGTTGGACAGAAAGCAAGTCTGATTTTCACTGGAAGACAGAGAGGGAAAAGGTTTTGGGGTTTTCTTGCATTGTACCGTGTTAAGTATATGTATTACATATACATAATATATAAAAGATATAGATGTCTGTAATTTGTGAGTAATAGGTGACAGATTTATTTTTTGCAGTCTGTTCCCAGGTCAAAATGTTTATCTCAGCTTTTAGATCCTGTAAATACAACCAGCATAAATGTTTACCCTCTCTCGTGAGTCTGAGGCACATTGGTTGGGTCAGATAATTGTAGCAGCTTTCTTTGAAATTAATACTGCTGTGTCTATTTCTACTAATCACACACTGGCAGCACTTCACATACATCATTTTTTACACAGTCTAATGGGCTTTTAATAGAATATCATGTTTTCAGGGTGCAGGTGGAAGATGTTACAAGCTGTACTGTTCATGTCCAAGAATGGAAAGAGCAAACTGTAACACAGACCCATGTGCTCCAGCAGGAGTGTGGACCAGAGCCTCCTGAACAAATTTAATTCTCCTCAAGCCTATATTGAGGAATAAAGATGACACTGCCTGTATTAGATTTTTTTTTTTTTCCCCAGAACTGGAATTGCCAGAGGATCCAAACCACTGCATACTGTAAACCCACCAAACTGGGATCAGGGTTCAGAGCAATTTAAGCCTGACTTCCAGACAGCATAGCTGTGTTGCAATGGTGGGTGTGCCACAAATCCTGGCCAAGAAAAGTCAGGAGCTTCACCTCATCAGGGCATTCACAACACCATAGCACACTCCTGTGCAGCCAACTAAACCAGTGGGTGAGGATGGCACTGACTGCCAGAGCTGCAATCAAATCCTGCAAGAGCTGAGCTTGTGCAACCTTGGTCAGAGCCAGGTTCACAGGCACAGCTCAGCATCCCCCAGGACCTGGCCCCCAGTCACCCTCTCTATTGTTAACCCTTCCAAGTGGATCCTTACATCTTCATCACGCTCCAGCTCCAGCCCAGCCTCCACGAGGTTCCCTTCATACTCCTCCCTGCGGAACCTCTTGTCATCCTCATGGTAATCCATGTGAGGCTCACTGTCCCCCATCTCCAGCTGCACCCCCTTCCCAGGGAGTGGCTGGTCCTGCTTGCTGCTTCGGACACTGGCATCATTCTGCTGGGCTCTCCTGGCCAGAGTCTTCCCAGCTGAGGACTTCTTGTAGTGGTACACCAGGATGTAATCCACCTTCCTCTTGCCATCTCGGAAGTAGAGCCCATATTTGCAGTCAGCATCCGGGTTTTTGGATAGGGAATTTAATAACTGTGAGAGAGGAATGGGGGTGTGGAGAGAAGAAGAGGGAAGAATAATGAATGCACAGCCCAACACAAGCACCAGACAGACCATCCTCTCCTATGAAGGCTCCTTTTGCCTGGAGCACAGGATGCCCTCTCTCCAGACAGCCAACAGATGGGAGGAGTCCTCCCCATGCTACTTACTCCGAAAATTTTTGCAAGTTAACACCTTTAATTTTACTGATAGCCAGCTGGGATTTTATTGGCGAGAAATAAATAGATTGCATGACTGGGGTTTAATCTAATCACCAGCACACTGGTTCATAAGTCAGCTACTTGCTGGGTTTGGTTTTCTCCTTCGGGGGTTAATCGCCACTAAGATCGTCTGTCCTTTTCCACCCATGACATCTGCAATGCTGCAATTCTGACAAATAGATTAATATCGTGTGGAAACATTTCTCACTTCTCTTATCTATCATTGCAAGTCCATATCATCTGAGAAAGAGATCATCTTAGATACAGACTGAAGGGAGCCAGCTGGTCCTGCAGCACGGCCAAAAACGCGATGGAAAGTAGCCAGGGAAGTGGGGTCACTGCTTATTGAGTTCACCACTTCTTTTTCCCACTTATAAAACTATGTCACTATGTGATCTGATGGTGGCAATGGCTTTATTCCCAGCCTGAGTTAATGCTGGGTAAGTGCTGCAAGATACATGAAAGGTAAGGCTTAAAACACAATTTCATTTCCAGGCATTTATCTGAAAACTGCACAGGGCAACTGTAGAAACAAACAAACAAACAAAAAGTACTAACAATTTCTTTATTTCTACTTTTATAACACTTCTCATGCATAATTCACAATTCTACCCTTGGAGATGCACATACTATTAAAAAAAAAGGAAGAAAATTCACTAGTAACTGGCATTTGTTTTTACAAAAAATACCCATCACAGGAGTGGCTTTTCAGTGGTCAGGGATCTTTTCTGGCTTTTAAGTTTATAGAAGAATGTCCATCCTCCACAGAGGGAAAAGGACTTGTGCTCCAAAAGAGAGCAATTGGTCATCAAAATGCTAAATTGGTCATTGCAAAATGCTAAAATCTGTTTGGGATGTGCACACCTGCTTATTTCATACATAAAACACTGAATGTAAGTTATTTTAGATAGCCTTTGCTATCTGCTTCTCTCTCCTTTAGGATCTCATCCCTCTTTCCCATTTAACCAAAACCCTTTACAGGAAGCTAATAAATATATAATAAAATAATACAGCATTTGGAGCCACCATGGAGTTCACTCATTGTCCTCTTGCCTCTATTCCCTGTTCCATGAAAACAGGGAAGGTTATTTAGCCACGTCAAACTCTTCAGGGCGCAGTCTGTTCATGTTTGTGCCCTACCTAGATATTCTCATTTAGTTTGTAAGCATAACTTCGATATCAAAGACCATTAATAACTCTTACTGTCCAATTGCTTTATGATTAATGGCATGCACCTGTGAATTCAGAACATTTTTTTTAAAGACGACAGTCTGCTTGTGGCAGGCAACTCACTTAGGGAAATTTCTACAGAAACAAAATAGTAACAAATGGCAACTAACTGGATTGTGTTTAGTTTTTTTTTTAAATGTGCTGATCTTACTAATTAATTAAACAGCAGTTTCTGAAAAACTGGGCTGAACTACTACTGTGGCTACCAAGGCCTCAAAAAATTCATTATTATGTGAGAGTAGCTATATCCCACTGCAAACAGGAAGCAGCCAAAAACTTGGTTCTGATTTAAAAAAATTAATGGACAGATTATTTTAAAGATGGGGTATAAATGCTGAAAGATACTCATGGGCCAGATGTTCTCTTGCAGTACTGCTGTGCTTAAATGGAGTTGCATTGACTTAAACCATGTAAAGCTCATGTCTCTTCAGCTGTGAATGAGACAGAGAAAAGACATTTTGGTTTCACCACAGCAGGAGGATTTTAACACCCTGACAGAATCATTCATCCGTGCTCCATCCTAATTTTAAGCACAAGCACAATAAATCACATGTTGCTTTTTCTGGTACCTCCTTCCCCAGCGAATCTGTTGTATAGCCCACTCCACCTTAATAAACTTCTTTTTATGTTTAAATTACATAACCAAGTCATAATCATGCCAGGTATTCATATTACTAACTTCCTTTAAAATCTGTGTTAAAGAATTTAACCGAGGAGCAATTAATGACACTGGCAACCTAATCTCTATTGTGTGCTGGAGAAGATCAGTTTAATGTTACCTATGCTAACAATGGCTTTTGCATGAAATTTTAGACATTCTCTTCTGTTCTTCTCTGCACTGGCAAGAAGATGTAAAGGTTGGCACAGCCTTATTGCCAGATTCCTTACTCTGAGAAGAGTCAGCCCCTTTTTAGGCTACAGGTTAAACCATTTCTCACACATCCAAGAACAACCCCCACCACATCAGCATGGACTATGCCTAGTGGCAATCCTTCCCAGCACCTTGGGAAAACAGAGGGAGGGGATTTCAGAGCATCCTGGGAGTGGAGAGGATGGGAAATAAGCTGAGGGTTGAGCTTATTTCTGGCCCAGCAGCCGTGACCACTCACCGTGCTCTCGTGCTGGTCGTAGCCGATGTCCTCGATGGCTCGGATGTTGATGATGTGGATGCCCTTCTCCTCAGCAGGCAGACAGGAGTACTTCTTGTTCACCCTCATTCCTGTCTCCTCTGGAGCCTGGCTGAGATCTTCTGGCAGAAAATCCACCCCATGAAACTCGCTGTCTGCGTCTGAGAAGGAAGGGAACAATTTTATCAAGATTCTTTAATCCCAACCTTGCTCCTCCCAGAGCCACCCAAAAGCTGAAACGTATCCTGTTCCTGCCTTCTCCTGCCAACAGGCCCTTGGGCAGGGCTCCCACCCCTTCTCCTTTCCTCCCTTCTCAGCTTTCCTCAGCCTTCTTCAGCCCTACCTGGGTCTCCTCCTCCTCCAGAGGAAGAGTGCTCAGTTAACTTTTTATCCTGCACTGCTGTCTCAGGATGGTTTTACTCTCTGGGCTCATGGAATGATTGTATTTCTTGGCAAGAGGAGGAAAAAGGGGGGGAAGGGAAAATCTGATGGTGAGGGTAGGTGCCAAGGTGCCTTTCTATTTTCAGGAGGTGTTTTCTCCTTTAACTTGATCACGATGAAAAACTAATCAAGGGCTTCCCCTCAAGAACCTACAACCTGCATCTGATTTACTTAAATAAATTTACTTTAAATAAGCATTCTTATTTAAGTAGTCTTGGAAATCTGGGGGTTTCTCCCTCTCAACCTGCTTCTGATGAAGACATCAGACCAGTTTCCATTTCCTGTTTAAGTATATAGATAGGCTAAAGGATTTAATGTAAACATTTCACTACAAACTGAGCAACCAGATAAGCGATAGAATGCAAACCGGTGTTTGCATACAGGCACTTATGCAAGCAATAGAAGGCAAAGTGTTCCAAGATTTTATTAATTTTGACACTGAAATAAAATGCTGCAGCATTGTACCCTTTTTTTTTTTGAAAGCACACAGGAGCAGGGCTTGCTCATCTAAAGAGTGAAGACAAAGCAAGAATTGTAGAATTTATGGATACTGAATTACCTTTCCCAAACAACAAAGACCATGAAACTGAATTACCCTATCTGGTTGAACTTCAGGGATAATGTCAAAGGAAGAGATGTAAAATCCCACTACCCAGCAAATTTGCAGATGATGTGAAACTGAGGAGCAGGATTGATAAGCTGGACGGCAAGGCTGCCACTTCAAGGGGTCTTGACAGGCTGGAAAAATGGAAACTCAAAGAAGTCCCCCACTTTTGCAGCCCAGAGAAGGGAAGGCAAATGCTGGGGTCCCACTCCTGCCTTCAACTACCAACTGAGTAGGTACATACACAGCAGTGCCAGATTCTTCTCACAGGTCCATGAGAAAAGGGTGAGTGAGAGACTACAGACACAAGTTGCAACATGGGAAATTGTGCCCAAACATTAAAAAAAAAAATCTCAATTCTCTAACAAGAGTAATGACACAATGGGGAAGGAACCAGTGAAGCTACAAATCTCCATCCATCCCTGGAGAAGGTCAGAGCTTGACCCCACCTGGCCCCCCAATCTGAATGTTGGGAGGGCACTGCAATAATCACTGCACTTCTGATCAGGCTCTTCATGGGGACAAGAGGAGCCAGCACAGACAACAGCCTGCAGCAGGCAGAGGAGGAAGATGCAACCAAAGCCTTGGCACATGTCCTGAGCTTATCAGAGCAAGGTAAACATTGCTGTTACGAAAGCCATGCTTCTGTGGAATTTGCAGTTGTGCTCCTCTGGAGCTTGCCAACACCATGAGGATGTTCATTTCAGTTCTGGGCAATCTGCTGCCCCAAGCTGCTTTCACAGGAACTCCAGTGCTCATTACCATCATCACTTACCATGAAACCTGGGCAGCAGTCACCCTCTACATATTCATGTGCAACACCCACACCTTTGCAGATCTGGGCTGCTGTTCTTTAACACTCTCCAATAGTTCTCCCAGAGCAGACACCACTCGTGAGATCTCAGGGCAGCATCACCAAACTCAGCGAGCCACTTGAACAGCCATTTGTAACAGCTCAAGGAGCTTTTCTTGGGGGTAATATAGAGATGCAGCCAAAAATCTGCTGGCTCATGGGAGCAGCTGGAATGTTTGTAACAATTCCCTACATGTGTATGGTGCCTTTTTCCCAACACTCATGGGCAGGCTCCCTGAACAATGGGAATTGAAACAAGTGTGGGCAGCTGCAGAATCCTGTGCACTCAAGCCTTTATTCTGCAGCTGCAAAATACTCATAAAATAATACAACTTTTGGAACTTTATAACCGTACCAACCTGCATTTTTATTTGGAAGGATGCAGGAAACAACTTTGTAAAAACAATGGATTAAGTGCTGTAAAAGTCCTCTCTTCTTTTCCCTCCTTTTCACACATGTACTAAGTAAAACCCAGTTATTTCAGAATTTTGCAGAGGGTATTAGAAGAGAAGCACCTTTTACTGACTGTGAATCTGAATAATGGAGCTGTTAACTGCAAAGTGCTAGTGTAGGAATCACCACTGGCATGGAGTAAGCTCAGAGGAGAAAATCACAAACTTCACTGAGCCCAAAGGACCTCCCTGTGCTCTGAAGCTGCACTTCCAAGCAGTGTTTGTGAAGCCCCAGCACGGAGCAAGGAGACCTGCTCAGATGATTCAGCACCATTGTGCAAGCCCCAACAATCCCCCAGACACAAGCAGATATTTACATTTCTGTTTACACATCAGTAGCCTGGCAATATTGGAAAGAACAAGTGTTTCAGGTAGGCAATGAATCATACAATTTTGGTCTATTATGACTACTGGAAAATATGTGAATTGTGAGAGTTTTCTTGATATAATCTTAGTTACAGCAAGTTTGATTCCTGCACTTAAGGATGATGCCAGGATTTAATACTAAGTAAAACCATCTAAACCACTTCGGTAATTACAAACACCCAGGGATTACAAGCAGTTCACTTGTGCTGGTTTGGCAGAGGTCAAAGCCTTCTGTTGCAGAACACAAAACCTATTTTTTTTTTTACATGGAGTAGAGCATTTCAAAGACTTAAAACCATGAATATTTTATGTTAATCACATTAAACAAGGACAATAATTTAATCTCAAAATAAATTCATGTTCGGAATTATTTATGGCAAGAAAGAAGAGGAAAGGTGAGGAGTGCAAAGAACATTAATGTCCTAATTCAGCTAGACTGACATCCTAATCTCTTTGTTGGGAACTGAAAGAGGAGAGCATTGTGAAAACTGCTGGCTTTGCTGCCTTCTAATGCTGACTAACCCACTCTCTTCTATTTATTAAGCAGAAAACACTGCAACAAAGACTTGAAGAAGCAATCAATGTATTTCACCACAGCCATAAAACCAATCCCAAAAACCCATGGATTCTGAGTCAGCAGAAGTCTCTAATATTCCTGGGACACAGAGTCAAACCCATGCTTGAGTCTCTCACTCTGAACAATATGGGAAAAAAAACTGAACTGATAAAAAAAAATTAAAACATGAAACCACTTCCTCCTCTGTCCAAATTTCAGTCACAGCTGTTAAAATTCCCAATCTCACCTCGCAAAGATTAACACTAATTAATTAATAATCACTTTTCCACCACTGCAATTTGGCACACAGTGCCAAACCTTACTGTGCTGTAACCTTTCCTCATTCATACAATGTTCTTCACAGAATGTTGAAGACCAGGTGAACCAGAACCAAAAGCCTGCTGTAGAAACCGATGCATTTTCTCCATGACTCAATCAAACATTAACATTATAGCCATAACCATGCATAGCCACTGAATATTCCCCAGCAAAAAGTGTTTTCGTCATTAAAATTAATTTTAAAATTGAATTCACACAATGCAACTCTTAAAGAAACACCCTGTATTAGTTCTAAAACAAGCATCATCAAATCACCACAAGTATATCTAAACAAATGAACAACTATTTCCCTTGCTCAGCCTGAAACCAATATTGTCACTGAAACTGCCTTCTCTTGTTTTCTTTTTCTTTTTTTCATGTTTCCTCTTGTTTTCTTTTTTAGGGAGTATGTTTAAGAAAGTGGGAGAACAAAAAAAAGTCACAAAGACCTCTGAGTTAGCTGTCCCAGCTGTTCCCAAAAGGGAAGCAGCAGGAGAGTTACAAGACCATGTGATTCGAGGCTTTTAAATGTCCACGTCCTTATTTTTTTGCTTTTTATAAACGACGATAGAATTCAGAATGAAAAATTAAGAATCATGCAGGTAACGAGGAAGCATATTAAGAAAGTCATGCACACACATATATATACTAAAAGAAACACATGCAACCTGTAAGTAAAGGTTGAATATTTGTTTATAGCATACACTTTCTACGGGAAAAAAAAAAGTGTGTGCAATACATTGGATAACTTTTGGATTTAAGTTCTTGCTTGAAGAAGAGATAAGATACTGAGATAAAACGCCTTCAGTGGGGTTTTGCTTGCTATATATTGCCCCCTAGCAGCAGGATCCTCCTTCAGCACATCCTCACCCAGTCCTCTACCAAAGGACTGCATCTCCCAAATTCCAAGTTAGAGGTTAATCCTAAGAGGAGAAAACCACCATTCTCACAAGTGACTCGCCTCTCACTTCCCCTTTTCCTTCCCCCACCTCCTGATACACTCCAAGGCTGTCAGGTTTGGGGGCCAGAATCCCTGGAGAACAAGGCCAGGCCAGTGCTGGGCAGGCTCAGAGAGCCACAGCAGCAGAGCAGCAGCAGAGCAGCAGCAGAGCAGCAGCAGCAGCAGCAGCAGCAGAGCAGCAGCAGCAGCAGCAGCAGCACAGCA
Organism: Rhabdornis inornatus; assembly: GCA_013397075.1. Lineage (NCBI taxonomy): Eukaryota > Metazoa > Chordata > Aves > Passeriformes > Rhabdornithidae > Rhabdornis > Rhabdornis inornatus. The sequence continues at coordinate 643,649 of VWZS01010494.1, read as the reverse complement.
GCACAGCAGCAGCACAGCAGCAGCAGAACAGCACAGCAGCAGCAGAGCAGCAGCAGAGCAGCAGAGCAGCAGCAGCAGAGCAGCAGCACAGGCACAGGTCTCGCTGCCGACCAGCAGGTCATTCGTGCTGGCCCGAGGAGCCGTGCCCGGGAATGCCAGCGAGGATGCTGGAATGCCAGCGAGGATACCCGCTGCTGGCAAGGAGGGCAGTTCTTTTTTTGGGATGCTGACACCTGTTTACGAGGCACTGGCCCCAGACCAACAGCCTGGGCAGGAGCTGCCCTGCTCTCCAAGGAACACCCGCACATGTCCTGAACTTGTGTTCTGCTCTAAGTCCTGACATCAGGAGCTGATTAGCTGCACATCAGGGACAATTTGACGTAAATTTTCCCTCGGCTCTCCAGCTGTGAGCAGCCAGATGTTGCCTCGAGCTGTGCTGCTTGTGGGGAGGCAGCAGGTTTCACTCACAGGGCCGGGCAGGAAAAGGGAGCAAATCTAACACCTCTGGGGATGCTGATACCTCCTGTCCATCCTTTCAGGGATGCAGGGATGTTGGTATCTCCTGCCCTTCCATCTGCAGAAAGGTGAACCCTGCCTCTTTCCTCTTCTCCAACACCACACTAAGTAGGACACTTTGGAACTCTCCCATTTCCCTTGCTTTTCCATTTATTTTAAAACTTGTAGCCTACATCTGTGCGTTATTACCTTAATGAATTAAGCATGATGTTAAGAACCAATCCATAAAAAAAAAAAAAAAAGCTCAAACAGTGAAATAAATCTTGGACTCCATGGACAGTTTCCTTTGCAGAGGAGAAATACTTTCAAAGCAGGATGACCTTGATGTGCCTGATGCTGACAACTCACACTGAAGGGCAGAGCCCATTCAGACACTTCATGTCCAGTGCTTGGGAGTCACACGGGTGGAAAAACTTCAGCTCCTGGCAGGATGATTTGGATGATCAGCTGGCTCAGCTCTGTTCCTCACTACTGAGAATGGTGGGGCTCTGGAGTGGGGCTGCAGCTTTCCTGGAAGTCTGGCTGCAGCTTTAAAGTTATTGATCTATTATTATCAGCAACATACTCAAAGCAGGTTAGAAGGACACGCAGCTATGACATCATTTTTTATTTATACCTGTCTATTTTTGTTATTAAAGATTTATTTACCCTGTTTGCAGGATGCAGCCCTGGGCTTGAACACATGTCTGATCTGACACAAGCCTTGTGAAATGTAAAAACAAAGAGCAAAATCTCCTAAAACCTGTGAAGATAGTGAACATTTTGATTTAAATGGCATTTTCAACAGCACATAAAGGACCAGAAAATACAAATTCTATCATAACACTACTGCTTGTTTATTTAGACCCTGTCAAATCTCACATTTTACGAAAACACATAAAGCCTCTTCCCATCCCAAAAAAAATTTCACTTTTTTCTCCATAACTACCAACAACTATTTAATGGTCTATTAAGTAAACCTATTTTCAGAAATATTTCTAAATTAAGCACTCTTCTTCTGCCAGGCACCAGAAAAATATTATTTACTTCTGTTGCCATTGCACAAAGATCAGCACTAAAACTATGCTCAAGGTTATGGTGAAAACAAAACTAGATATGGGAGAGCCACTGAATCCATGTTTTGTGAATCCTGTTAAATATGTTTTGCAGAGTTATGATGCTCATTATTTTTGTTTGCATGTTCCAAGAGAAGGCAGCTTTTATCAATGGGAGCAGTAAGATGAAAGGAAAAAAGGGATTATGGTGAGAGAATTGGTATTTATTCGTACAGTGGATACCTAAAGTCTCACCAGAATCTAAATATAAAAGATATCTAGATACAGTTAAAATATGATGCATATTTTCCTTTACCAGGCTGTAACAAAGGGTTCTTTATACCAAACATGTAAAAACGAGGATCCAAAAATTACCGGTTTTACTCTAAAAGCTCAGTCATGGGCTGCAGCCTGGGGCTGAGGCCATGGCACACGTGCTGACTGGCAGAGCTAGCTGCTCTTTATCCCTGAGGTTTCCCATTTAAAGTCCTAATCTCGAGACATTTGCACTCGTGTTTACATTTCCATGCAAAGCCACGAGGGCGTTTGGGCTGCATAAACCCAGCCATGGATGTCTTGGAAGGCTTTGCTCATCTGATAAAGAGGGTTTGGGCCACAGGCACCACATTCAGGAGTTGCTTTTCTACACTTGAGCTGAGAGAGGCACTCACTGGGGCTGGGTTTTGCAGGGCAGAGCTCCACCTTATTTATATGTGTTTTCTGGGTGTGCCCAGGCAGGTGGAGCTGATGTGGTGAGGAGATGGGGGTGGGAGAGATCCAGCCAAGGTCCCAGCTCTGTGCTCCCTGAGGAAATCGAACCCAATCCTGCCCTGTGTAAGACCTTGGCTCTCCTGAGTTTTCTTCACAGCCCTGTAGTATTAACTTGGAACAACACCAATATGAGATGATAAAGGGGCAAGTTCCATGAGCAGTTGGAAGAATCTCCCTCTTTGAGCAAGGGAATGCAAATCAGTGAGTAGGAAAAGCTCTATTCACTCCTGTCTATCCATGGGAATGCCATTCCTGTGCCTCAGGAGCCAAGCTGAGGCACACCAGAGGCAGAAGCCCTAAGAAGTGTTGATGCAGCCAGGCACTCTCCTCCTTGGTTTCTAAAAAGAGCTGAGATCTGGGAGGGTGCCATGTCCCACCAGCCAGCTCTCCCCGTGCCAGGGGATGCAGAAATTCATGCTGCAGGAAAACAAGACACTCCAGCTTAGGATACCCAGAAGCCCCATCCTGAGTGGCAGAATTCTTGGAGCAGAAAGCTGATCCATCAGCAAAGAGCTTCCCTTTGGGGCCAGCAAGGGGAAGGAGTGGGCTAGCACCTTGGTAAGGCTTCCTGAGAGCCCCCAGTGAAAGGCACACTTGGAATAATTGAGGATGGACATCCTTTGCAGTTTGGCCCTTGGCAGGGAAGCTGAGAAGGACAGCAGGGCTGAGCCCAGGCTCACCAAATCTCCTCCTCAAGGAGCTTTTGATAATATTTATCTAATACATCTTCATATCAAAGGAGCAGTCAAGATCCAGTCTAAGTATAAACAGCTGCCCTGCAGGTTTAGTAATGGGGGACAGGCTTACTAATAAACCTGGGTTATCCAAAGGTACACTGGTCAATCCACATTTCCTGCCCAAAAACAAAGGAGAGGAAATTGCCAGGAAATTGCTGTCACCTGTACAATGGAAAGAAGCAGAGCGTGGAGGGCTCTGTGGTTGCTGCAGGTGCTCAAAGGCAGCTGGGCCAAAATCTCTATTCAAATATCTAAGTTTCATTCCTAACTTTTTCCTGTTTGTTCTGCAGCAGCACATTTCCAAAAGGAGCTCAGAATCCATCCCAAAGGCGTGGACCTTAAAGAGGCAGATTTCTACATCAGGATGTCAGTGCCTAACACTGCTCCCTTCCAAAAACAAACAACAAACCCAAGAAGTTCTTATCACAAGAACCTAAGACAGACCTATTTTGAAGGATCATTGTGATCGACCTGTGTATAAACAAGGACATCTTGGCAAATTCAAAGAGATGACAGAGAGGTCCTATTAAAAAAAAAAAGGAAAAATAAAAAAAAAAGACACACCTTTTTTCGTAATTACGGTGACCATATAAAACACTAATGAAAACAGAAATAATAATGGGCAACTCTAGTCTAGTATTTTATTTCAAAAAGTGATAGTATTCCCCCGTTTTGCCATCTTTCTGTTCATTATTCTTTGAGAAATCATCCCCAGAAAGAGCATCACCAAACAATCACCAGAGGGGCATCATTCTTCCCACAACAAACCCTCAAAACTCTCTCTTTAGTACTAGAAATGAATCTTCCTCCACTGAGGAAACCCCTCTGAGCACCACAAAAGTGTAGCCCAAACAAGTAAACTAGAAATTATAGATTTTCAAACAGCATGTATTTTCTGTAGCCAAATCTTCTTTAAATTCCCAAACTGCAGCTGTTCCACCACAGAAGAGGCCAAAATTCATCACAGGCACATGGTCAGTGATGGGCTGCCCAAAGATACTCTGGGTAAGAAAGGAAACAGCAGCTCCTGCCAAGAGCAAGCATTTGACATCAACACAGAGAGAAAGAGAGAAAACATTATTTGTTTTCATATTTCCTGAGAAAGACATTGAGGATGTAACCTTGTTATTTATGCAGGGTCAAGGTTTCATCCTAGAATTTAGGAAAGGAATTTGTTTTCCCCTAAAGTGTGATTAAGTTTATAAGACCAAGACAAGTTTTGATTGTGGGTTTTTTTCTGTTTTGGTTAGCAGAATAATATTTCACTTTCTGTCTTCTCTTTTATTTGAAAAAGGAAAATATGCTGTTCATTTATCTGCTAAATGTTTATCCATTCTGTGTTAAAAAACCCTAAACAATAGAATAAAATGGAATTAAACTTTAATATATTGCTTATCTTCAAGCACTGAAAAACTTAGAAAAACAATACTCTGCATGAAAAAAAGCCCCGTGTTTTACCAAAATGTTTAGAAAAAGTAATTTTTTTTGGATATATTAAAAGACAGTATCTGTTATTCCATAAACTTTTTCAAAATAGGTTGTAAATGGCTATTTACAAGCTTGATTGCTTTTTAATAACACATATTTTATGCTGGTGGGTTTGTTAAACCAGTTTACAAAACATGTTTTTGTCAGCTAAGTTTCTAGTCTCATGAACAGTCTTTACAATTTTAGTTTTGGGTTGGTTTTTTTTAATATTCAAGGTCTCTGGAAATTATCTTGAAGTGGCTGCTTTTAAACCTACAATAAATGTATGGTTGATGGAGAGAAAGGGAATTTCTGACTGCAGTAATTATGTCAATATTGGTATTTTTAAGGAAGAGAGGGCAACTAGCTTAATAAAAACAAAGGTATTGCAGTTCTGATTGATTTAAAGTCTGAGATAACATGCTAGCAACATCCTTGGGCCATTTGCTTTACTGACCTTTTGGATGTCTGTGGCCTGTAGCACTTTCTGGTTTTTATTACAATATTGCACAATGCATTTTTTGTGTTTGAGGGACAGACAATATTTAAAATATTTGAACCGTTTGCAGAGGGTGTAAAAAAATGTTTGATGGGGTAAATTTTTGTTTTTACACTGTCAGACTCCAGCCCAATTCAGCATCAAGGCACCTTTCCATGAGTAAGGATGGAGAGAGGGGTGGGCACCTCACCACAGCATCCCCCTGAGGCAACACTTGTCATGTTTCTCTATCTACTTCTTTTCTTTGCCTAATTTTAACAACATTTTTTTTATTTAGGTGAAACCAACCCTTCTTCTTCCCTGGAAACTCTCATCTCTTCACTGTATTCCTTGAGGAAGTATTTGTAACTCAGATCAACAGTTTGAATTCTTTATGCCTTTTCTGCCTGCAGGCTGTGGACAGCACAGCACACCTCCAGGCAGCCCAAGAAGATCCTTTGGGGAAACCAGAGCACAAAGCCACGTCCTCTTGATGAACATCCCACAGTGGCACAGCACAAAATTATTTTGTGAAAGGCTGGATGCTCCAGTGGTACTGAAAACTGGAGCAAGTGTAAATGCAGGTATGACTCCACCCAAAGTTTTTGGAGTGCCAGCTCTCACAGGAGGAAGTACCCACACACCCAGGTTGTCACTCCTGAACAGGATATTCCAGTGGGAAAAAACCCATCACCACACCTACTCCAGCCCATGAAACCATTCCCACAGCCCTCATCGGGATCTCGCCAGGCTAAAAACATCGAGTGCTTTCTGTGCTAATCTTTACACTTGCTAATCAGCCACCAGGCTCTTAGAAAGGACTCAGACCTTTTAAACAAGATTTAAGAAGCCAGGCAGCAAAAATCAGCCATTTGCAGAAAAATCTCTGTCTGAAATGCTACTTTTCATGGTGAAACAATGACTTGCTGGTTTGACAGAAAGGCACTTCTTGCTGATCCTGAGTCTTTTGAGCACTTATATCCTGTTTGGCTTCTCTCCTTTATGCCTATTTATTTGGGAAATTTATGGTGCGATTCCCAGAGGTTCGGATGCTCTGTCACTTACCCACGTCAATAAACAATCTGTTTAAATATGGAAACACTTTGTAGCAGCACAACCGAAGGCACTGGTTGTGCTGCTGCTGTGCCTGAGGGAAAAAAAGGAACTGGGGGAAAAAGGGATTTTTTGGTGAAGACAGCCATTTATCTTTCATTAATCCACCAACACCACTGGGGCACACCACACAGTTTGGAAGATTTACAAATTCTGTCCATTCTGCCCTTGAGCTGGACACTCTTCTGGCTTGGGTAAGGATGTAACTGGTTGCACCATTTACTGACAGTTCTTCTCTCTCCTTAATTTTTAGATGCCAAAACTGAATCTGTTTCTGCTCACATCCCAATATCTTGGTTTTGGGAGACACTTGGTGTTGAGAACTTCCAGCCACCACTGGCAGCAGAGCAGCTCTCAGAGCAGAGCTGCAGAAAGCAGTGTCAAACCAACTGGAAGCCAACACCTTAAGGTCAAACTGCACACCCACTGCCTGCCCACCCTGTGCCCAAACACAGCACGACTCCTCCATTTCGAGGAACACCCACAAAAATATCTTTCTCATGACTGTAGAGCCTCAACGAGCCCGTTAGAGCTCCCAGCACGGTGTAATGTGTCCTGCTCAAACACAGGCTGCTCCTAATCTTCTCCAGATTTGTCACCTGCCACCGCTGTCTGGATTCCTTCATTCTGTGTCAGCACAACTGTCCCTCTGTGAGAAACAGCTCAGAAAAAGGAAAATCACAATTTAGGGTATGTCCAGTGAAGATGAACAAGCAACAGCAGCTTTTTTCTGGGATATTGCCTGCAGCACTCCTCACCTGTGTCAGACACAGGAACCCAAATTTAAACAGATGCAAAATGACAGAGGGGTTGTGGCAGTGATGGAGGGACGAGCTTCTCTTCCTAGAACACAGTAAAAGAACCAAAACCCTACCCCCTCATCACTCACTTTCCACATCCTACACTGGATGGTCAAGAAGACAAAGGGCAATGAAGGACAAATGAAGTGCACAAGTGATTAATTAACATTTAAAGCACTCAAAAGCAATCATTAGAGATGAGGCTCCAAAGCAGAGGTTCATGCCAGGGCAATAGCGGCAAAAAAAACCCCTTAAATAAATAAATATATAAATAAAGTAAAACAAAACTATTTTTGTAATGGTACTTGAGAAATTTATGAATGGGAATCTGTGATGTGGTTGCCCGAAATAGCAAAGATTTGGACATGGTGACCCCAGGGGTTCCTGAGAGCAGCTGGCACAGAGGCCACGCGTGAACAGAGGGTTTCCCACTGTTCCCTCTCCTCTCCTGTCAGGATGGGCTTTCCCTGAGTTACAAACAAAATTCACCATCAGCATAAGGCACCTCACACTAGGACAAGGATGATAAATATTGCCTTAAAACCAACAACTCTACCCAGAAACCCAAAGGGAACTTTGCAACCCCCCCTGGCTAGATGCCTCTCTTCTTCTATTTTCTTCCAAGACATATTTCCCTGGATTTCTTTTCATTTTTGTTTCTTTAGGCTGTATGCTACACATTTTTCTTGTGAAAAGATGCTTGAAACAGGCTAAAATACTCCAGGTCAGGCTTTTCCGGCCCTTAGCAGCATTACTACATGTTCCCTACACAGAGATATTGTGGATTTATGTTTAGTTTATGAGTCTAGACTCTCCTCTGCCATTTAACTGGCTAATTATCCCTGCCCAGATGGAGGATTTTGCACTTGTCTGGTTCTCATCTCCAGTCCTGGGAGCACATCCTTTTCCAGGAAGATAAGCAACAACAAGTCTGCTTTAACAATGCAAGATTTAAGGCTGCTGGTACCAGATCCAAACTTCCACAGGCACAGACACGAAAAGCTGGAGGGGGAGTGCACCAACTTCACTGGTTTAAGTTTCAAGAAATTTTTGGTGGGGCAATCTGTCATCAGCAGGCTTTTTTTTAGATCTATTATCAACTGTCCTGCCATGTCCAGCCTGAAGTCAGCATAGAGGAACAGAGCTGCCATTAACCAATCTGGGTGCTTTTTTTTTTTTTGAGGAATTTGATGGCAATACAAACCGTATGTGACCGTACTCAAAGAAAATAAAACCAGTACTTTTGAGTGGCCTGATACTACACAGATCCAATACCTAAAATTGTGGAATCAGGGCAGAAGTTTAGTTTTTACACAGTAAAACTTAGGAGGAGTAAACCTGGAGGAGATTCTTCTCTGTAAACATGAGAGCACATCTGATGTGGAGATCAAAAGGAGAACTTACACTAATTATACTGAAAAACAATCAGTGCTCCAGAACAGATAATAATGAGAAATGAACACTGAAGGAAACTTTGATGTACTTCTTAGATAACTGTGGTACTTTAAAATTGGATGCAGTTCAAACATTTAAAACATGTCAGTCTGAGATCTACATTTCAGATTGAGAATGTGTTGATGCACAAGTAGATTTTAAAATAAACACACGGTGGAGCAGAACACAAACACGGATTAAAATTTAAAAAAAACACAAACCCAAACCTCTGCTCTCCAGTTCTCCCCTGTTGAAGAGGCTTTAAAACCACTTCTCCTTCACACAAGCTAAACCCAAATGCCAAATTTTACTGAAATCATAGTTAATAATGCAGTTTGCAGCCTGGATTGGCTGAGGTGCCTATTGACTCAGTGCAATTTGAGTCACAGGCACAGCCCAGATCACACTGCCAGCTCCTGCTCCCACCAGCAGGCACAACACTAAAGGCAAAACTCAGTCCTGATGGAGGAGAACACAAACCTGTGGATATTTCAGCAGACCATTTGTCTTGCTGATGCTAGTGAAGATTTCTCAGGATGGGTAGGTCTGGTTCATTACTGCCTGAACTTTGGGACCAAGCTGAAAAGGTGCTCCCAAAAGCATCAGTAGTGGCAGGATGAGGAACACAAAGCAAAAGGACAGAAATTTGGTCAAGCTTCTCTAAACATACTTCCTTGCACTCCTGTTTAGCAGTAAAATATTTTCCTGTAAAATATTTTCCTGTAACACCCTTCACCAGAAAGTCACCTAAAACAAAATAAAGAACTTAAAAGATAGCTAAAGACACATCTAAAAAGACAGCTAAAATTTTTCTAGGACTGCAGCTGAATGAAATATGTGAAGACAAAAGCCACCACAGGGATGTAAAGAACCATTCCAACAGCACCATCAATCCCTCTATTTACAAAAGAAATAATGTCCATGTGGTGCACTTCATTTTCACTCTGCAGCCAAGCCATGGGAAGTGGATTTTCTCAGTATCATGATGTGACTTTTGATGGGCATCAAAAAACACACAATAATCTTCAAAACACCCTGAAAATTCAGAAATGCTATTAATAACAAAAAGTGTTTCCCCCCCGACTTTTCCTATTTCTATCTCCTGTGTTCTGAAGTTTAAAATTCCTATGAAAGTCCCATCTGGAGGCATGGAGAGCACAACTGGAAGAGGTCCATGAGCTCCACAAAAAAAAAATCAACATAAAGATAAATTTTTAGAGCACTCTGTCTATATGAACTACAAGACAGCACGTGCTGCCAGGATTAGCCTTCAGGAACAATATGTGCCAGCACCTATTGGACTGTTTATGCAATTGGCCATTAAATTTAAACACTTTGGAGGATGGAGAAGAGCCTGTGGCTTGCTGGTTTTAATTACTTTGCTGAAGGGGGGCTAAGGGTGTGTGTGACAGCTCCAGGGATGAGCACACCACATGGGAACAACCTTGGGCAAGGCTGCTCATGTGCCCCGTTGCATCCATGCTCCAGGAACTACAGCTTTTCAAATTGAAGCAAATTAACCAGCAATCCTCATTAACCTGGCCAACCTTAAGGACATTTGACCCGAGGGCACGGAGTGTGGCATCAAAGGGGACATGGGGAGCTCTCAGTTGCAGGCATGCACGGGCTTGCTGCCACCAGAACGTCCTGACTCGTGTCCATCATGTCATTTTTAAAACAGCTGCTGCCCACAGGCGCTGTTGGAGTGTTTAATTTCATGGCATAAGCACTGTGAGCCCAGGGCTGCTCCAGCTCCTGTGCTGGGCCACCAGCAGGGCCACCACGCTGGGCTCTGTGTGACCCCAGGTGACACAGCACAGCTGTCACCTGCAGGGTGCCTCCAATGCCCACACCGCTGATTTCCTGCTGGACTCCATCCCCTGGCCTTGGAGCGATTCTGGAGCCAACCAAACACGCAGCACATGAAATCTGAACATGCACCACCACAAACATTGGTTTCCTTTCCTTAAGAGGCAAAGGGAACAGCTCTCATTTTATTTTCAGGGTGCAACAGCAGCCAGCACCAAGGAAAACAGAGGTGGAAATATTTTTCTAAAGCCCTTTCCAAAAACGTTTGCCATCTGCATGCTGGATGACAGATCTTGTGTGATTCCATGAGCAGATTTCAGGGATTTCACATTTCTGAAGCACTTGGGAGTCAAATATTTTCCAGCCTGTACTTCTTTCAATCAATTACCTGTCTATTGGTTACAGAAATATTAGAAATCCTGCAGTTTGGGACCTACTCTTAAGGTCCAAATTCATTATTTGAACACATAAATCTGCTGAGACAACATCACCTTCTCCTCTATCCTAAAAAAGAGCTCCTGGAGCCCATGCAGCAAACTCCCAGGCAGCAAGCCCTGTTCACATGGAAATGCTTAAGAAGAGAAACAATATCAGAGTGCCCCCTATGTTTATAATTATAGCTTTAATAACATTCCACCTCCTTTCTAATTTTTCCTCCAGGTTCCATTTTTGGCCTGTTCTCAGTGACAGCCTCTCACAGGCATTTCCAAACTACAACACATATTTTGGTGAACTATCAGTTTCACTTACTCCACGCTGATTTTTTACTTGATGGCAGCATTTATTTTTCCTGGTGGGGCTATCTATGAAGAATAAAGAATAAAGCACTTAAAGGTTAAGTGCTCTCAGAAAGATTTAGCAAGTTTTAGTCATCCAGGTACACACCCATCTGTTCACCTTTACCTGGAGTTTTTGGTGGGTTAAAGCTGTACATGGATAGAGGAAGGAATGATAAGATTGAAGTTTTAAGCTGGAAGATTGTAGATTAAATTAGGGTGGAATGAAACAGCACTACCAAGTCCAAGGAAAGGTGAAGGCTGCATGTAGCAGACTCAATCAATAAGTGATTGATCAAGTGATCAAGCAAGAGAATGCTGAGGATGGGGCAAGATCTCCTAATGAGCTGAAGCTGGTGTTGCTGTAAGGTCCCTGTTCCTGAAGCCACACACGATGGAAAGCAAAGCACTTGGTTGATGTAAGGGCTCAGAAATGCTGCAGTTATAACCCTCATGGGCCAAGTCCATCATTTTACTGGATAAATTCAGCGAGGCAAGGTGGTCTTTTCCTCTCTTTTCCACAGAGTTTCTTCATCCTACATCACACTGCTGTCCACCACCACTAAAATACAGAAAATGGAAAGTGAAACCCTTGTTCACACAAATTTTGACAAACCCTCACTGCAAAACACCAACCAAAGCAGATCATAATGGATTCAGGAAAGACTTTGGCATATTTTTACAAAATAGCCTCTCAAACCACACTTTACCAACCAGAGTCGAACCCAGAAGTTATGAATATGAAAGAAAACTCTTCAGGGCTAGGTTATCCTCCCTCTGTTTGGGCTCAGTCTCCTTGCCCCCTCCTCAGACATGCCTGGAGATCCAGCCTGTAGGAATGTGCCCATTTCCCACAGTGAATTTCTGTGCCCTCCAAACTGGGTGAGTAAATATTCCCTAAATAAAAAATATCTGTCGATCATGCCACAGATGTAAAACAAATCAGGCTGTGTAAGATGAGAAGCTGGAAAACAGAGATCACCCAGATTTACCCTCTTTCAACAGCTTTTTAAAAAGATCCCTTTTCCCCAGGTGCAGCCTCTCTGGACTGCCCTGGTGCTCCCACAAGGGTCCCAAGAGGACTCTTACATTCCTGGGCACAGCACGTGGCAGAGGGATGGAGCAGGAGGCACATCTCTGCATCCAAGGAACTCACACTCCAACAGCATCCAGCTGCTCTGCATCCATTGCTTCCTTCCCAAATATAACCACCTACTTACCCCATTGTAACTACCTTCCTTCCCCAAGCTTAACAAATAGCTGGGGCACTACTGCTTTTTTTAATGAAAAAGGGGAAATATCAGAAAAAAAAAAATAAAGAAACAAAGAAAGAAAAAGAACAGACACAAAATTAAACAATCTACCTTAAAATAAACTCTGCAGTATTATCTGTCTCTTGTCAAAAAGTTATTAGGGAATACAAGTGACAGACTGTCTACTAAGATACATCCCATGACCAAGTGACACACCTAAAACTTGTCAGAGACTTCCCTCTGTTGATGTGTCTGCTTATCCTTAGTGCCCACACGTGTTACATTACTGTATATTCTTAGAGGGTGGAAGCTCTTGATTTATTTGTTGCAGGGAAAGAACACTTCTTTCCCCCACCTGATTTCGCCCTTCTGATGTGACAGGTCTTTGTCTGTTCCTCACATAAACCAGAGAAGTCCTCGACTAAAACCAGACTCTGTGTAATTATTTTCCCTTAAAAATAAAGTCAATAAAACTGGCAAATGTGAACTAAACTGGAACTGATCTATCAAAAAACTGTAAACAGATTTTCCTCCAGTGCACATTCTTCACACTGAGGAATTACTACTGGTCAGTATTAAAACCAGATAAATGAAGTGGTGCTTTGGTGAAAGAGGAGCTGAAACAGCTCATGTGGACAAGTTACAGAAATGGGTAAATGAGATGGTGCCTGAGCACAGACAGCAATTTTGGGAACTCGGTGTCTGGTGTCCAGCCTTGGCCACATGCAGGGCCCTACAGAACACATCACATCAGAACTGAAACACCCAGATCTGCTTGAAAACTGGGCTTCCACCACAGCTTTGATGTGGCTGTGCACTGGGTATGTTCCCATGAAGTTTTAATTCTTGTTAAATCTGTGGGAGGGTGGAGCAAGGACGCCAGGAGGGCTGAGGAGAAGAGTGCTGCCGTGGGGGCAGTCTGGAAAGGGTTTCCTCTGCAGTGTAGCCAAAAGCATTCAGAGAGATTTAAAAACTGTTTGCAGATGAATATCTGTACTTTTTTTCTGAGAATAAACTTTAAATGAAAATTAAACTGAGCAAATAAAGCAAGCTACAGCTATTGAAATAGAAAGTGTACAGATCATGGGAAGGAGAAAAGAGCAAGAGAAACACTTCACACTGGAAGGTGCACCCAGGAGGGCAAGTACACAAGAGTTTGAGTCTGAGCAAGAGCAAACTGTGTGTCAGAAACCAGTCTACACCACATCAGCTGCACAGATGGAGAGAGATCTTACCTGTTAACATTGCTAAGACCAGATTCAGCACAAAGATTTGTTTTGTTGCTTCATTATCTCTTCTTGGGGAGCAATTGAAACTCTCTTTTCCACACTATATCTACTTTCATTTGCATTTGTCTCAATGCAACCTGAGTGATGTGACAGTAGCCCAACAAGGGCAAAATGTTTCTTTCCCAAATCTGTGAGGAATCCATAGCACCTGGAATTCCCTGCCTTCCTGGACTGCTCCTCAGAGCATCCCAACGCCAACACAGCACTGCTTCACGGGATTCTATCACCCAGTGAGTCAATCAGAAAAGAAAAGTACGTTCAGACATGAAGTGAAGAGAAATCTCTGGCCTGCCCAGAAGGAAGTGCAAGGGGCAGTTCAAAGCTGAACCCTAAGAAAACCCTGGCCACAGATGGTTTTGCCTTACAATATGGTTTAGATTAAAATCCTATCTGTCTCCACAGCTTTGATGGAAGTCTTGTTTTCTGTGTCAACTGAAAGCAATGAACTAAAACAAAGAACTTGACACATGTACATGTCTCCAATGTACAAACAACTGGCTGTTTCCATAGAAAAAACAGAGAACAAACTGAAATAACTCTAAAAAAAATGAATTCCTGATTTTTGTAATAAAGGCCACGTGATCAGCTCAAGTGAGCGCAGAACTGGAGAGGCAAAACTGATTGGTTTTACCCAAACTCCAATACTGATTTCATCTCTTATTTCATCTCTTCTCCATCCCAGGACACATTCCTGTGGACTCTGCAGGACTCACCTCTTACTCAGCAGAGCTTTGGCAGAATTAATTATTGAGCATTTAATCAAATCAAACAGTGAATGAACATACCCTGAAGTACAAGTTCGTGGAAAACACAAAGCAAACCTGACATCATCGACTGAATTTTTGTGGTTGGATGCAAATCTCTTACCTGTACTCCCTGGAACCATTCTGGTCTGGGCTGCACACCAAGTTATTTTGTACACCAGAGTCAAACACAGTTCAACAAAGCAGAAAATCCACAGAAACACCATTTGGAAGGTGGATATTACAAACACCTCTTGTGAGATTTTAATACCATCAGACTTCAGATTTTGCCCTGATATTCTGAACATTTTACAAATCCCACGAGATCAAACTTAACCTTGCCTCCACTGGGCAGCACTATCAGAAAAAATTACTGATCAATAATGCTGGCACTGTAAGTTCATGCAAGGAATAGTACTGGCAAAGGCTTTGGATGTGAGCTGAAAATCCATTTAGTTAAGAATATTTTATTGTGGAAAAGGACGTGGAAACAGAAAATAAGTTAAAATGATAAAGAGACCTGAATAGAAAACTGTGGTTATAAATGGAACAGTCACTGTGAGCAGACAGTTCTGTACATCCACATCTGTTCCAGTTCAAAGCAGTTCATGTGAACCAGGGGAAGGAACTATTTTTTCCTTCAGTACTGCAAACCTATCTGCAGTCTGGCCAGGGCACAGGGTAGGAAGAGAGAGAAGCCACTATCACTGGCTCAATCCAAGTTTCAATGAGATGGAGCTGCCACCAACATCTCTTCTTGCCTTTCCCTCCCATATTCAAACTCACTTAGAAGAGAACAGCAAAGCTGTTTGTTTTTGCTAAAACCAAGATTAACAAAAGCTCTGTTTTTGTTCCTCTGCTCACAGATAGTTTCTATTTCACAACTGTCCCTTCTGGGGCCACTTTGATGACAACGTGGGAAAAGCAGGCAGAACAGTCAAAGAGGGAAATAAATATATAAAAATAACGGGGCTGCTCCAGGACTCATTCAGGTTCCAGAGGAGCTCACAGGCAGATTTCCTGCTTGTGGATAGCTGAAACATTTTATCTACCCAGTTTGGTCTTTGTTTCTCGAATATCCTCTTTTCCCTTTCTTTTGCATCTTAAAAATTATTTTTTTTAAAGTAACAAAGAAAGCAGCGGCAAGAAAAATGTGGTGCAAAGAAACAGAAAGAGCACTCAAAAAAGGGTGAGAGCTGGAATTAGCTCCCTGTTTTGGTCTGACAGCAATACCACACTTCAGAGGAAAGGCACTCCTCTGCAATAATCTGGTCATAAAACATATTTGTTTTCCTACATACGTTATTAAATGACTACACACATACAATCCGTGGGATTTAAAAGCTTTCCTTTTTTTTCAACATCAAATTACTTACATTGAGGTTGAAATATCTTTATAGAGTCCCTGAGTTTATTTGCCACAGGAAAAACATGAAACTTCCCGCAAACAACCGTGCTCCTGACGGAAAACGGGCTCAAGTCAGTCAATACTGAGTAATTGAAATCAATCACAAGCTCCCAGGAACTGCTTCAACTGGATTTTGCTTTAAAGATTTTGTGCTGTGACTGGTGAGGCGCTGAAATCCTCAGCTACCATCAGGCATTGCTTCCAAACGGGATGGCAAAGCCTCCCCTGGAGCAGAGCTCATGAGAAACTCCCCGAAAGGCAGAGACCTTCCACTTCAACTAAATAACCTCAAAGCCCTTACACAGGCTGGATGAAGGGGCAGGGCTGTGTTGTTAAATGCTGCTCGTGTCAGGTGGAGAAAGCTCTGTTGAGGGTGGGAAGCTGCTGCAGATTCCCCTTGGACACAGAGGCATGGAAGCTGTCAGGATACACAGGAGGGTCTCCTGCTCAGCTGCCCACCAAAACCAGGGCTATTTGTACACTTAAGTGCTTCTCTGGATGAGGGCCAGAGGGCACAGGGAATTGCAGGACACAGCCTCCAGGAGCTATTCTGAGAAAACGTACTAAAGAGAGAGAAAAAGGAAAGCTTTTGTTAATTTATATCATCAAGACAACAAAGATCTTAAGTTTTGGAAACAATAATCTGGTTCTTTTAACTGAGAGCTTCTTAGCAAGATGCTACAAAGAGAAGTTTTAAAAATTAAGTTATTTCATCTGCCATTCAGAAACTATTATCTTTAAAAGGCTTAGATTTGATTTCTATGCCTCTGGTATGTAATGATGTTTAGAATTTAAACCAAAACCTGTTTCTGCTCTTCCTCTGATAATTAGTAGATGGTCTCTGGTTTTCATTATCCAAGTATTCATTTATATTGTTAGATGGGCTTAAATGGTTAAGATTAATCAAAAATACTTTATCACAACACACAAAAGACAAGTCATTACGGCACTGTAAGAACGGTACTGGTGAGCACAATTTCTCTTGCAGGCAATGGATTGTCATTATTTTCAGTGTGTTTGAGAGAGAAGATTCATTCTCAGAAGAAAGTGATCAGCTGCAAATTTACAAAATAATCTATTTAATTTTTACAGTGTGATGGCACTCCTCAGTCCCTTACAAAGCAAGCAGCAGAGTGAACAAGCCTGGCCCGATAGTTCAAACTCCAGTTCTGAACTAAGGAGCACCCAGAACAGTCTTACCCTGTGTGATCTGGGGCAGACACAGAGCACTCTGCTTCTTCCTCACCTACACAGTGCACAGGGTCTTACCCAGGACAAATGTTCTCTTCTCCCAGCTGGATCCATTTCAAGTGAACTAAAATGACAGTTCTTGTTCTCTGTTGCCTGTCAAACCCATAAATTCAACATATTCATTCTTGTCATATGCCACAAGTTCTTCAACTTGAATGCAGTGCAAATGGAATGACAGGCTCTCACGATGTCTCCCTAAAGTTTGTGAAGCCCTCTAAGATCTGTGGATACAGAAATACCTTCTAAAGCATGTACAAAAGGGCTGGGACACGACTATGGTGTTCAGCCTCTTAACCTGGGAATTAAAGGAGGATCTCCCATGTATCCTTGAGTACAATTGTTCAAAAACAGGATCTGTTCCAATTCCAAGTGCTCAAATATCACCGAACACCCCAGGGCATGTGAAGCCAAATGTTTCTCCAAAATGACTGAATTTGAAATCTGTAGCATAGGAAGAATTGTCTCTGTTAGCTGAAGTGTGTCCTGGCAACGTACCTCAAGCTGCTCTCTCATGCCTTTAGCTGGCCTCAGCTTTCTGGCAAATGGATTATTGACAGCAATAAAGATGTAAAGATGAAATAACATTTCAAATCTATGTCCCTGTCAATGTCAATGCTATACCCTAGCAGACAAATTGTGGGAGCCTGCAAACACAACCCTGCTAGTACAGTGCTGATACACAAAACCCCAGAAACCTTGACATGAAAGTTAAGGATTACTCAATTCACACCCTCTGTACAATCAGTTAAGCTGATTAAAAAAAATATGGAGTATGTGGACACTCACTCTTCATTATTCTGTTTGCCACTAAGAGAGGTGCTCCCAAGACATATCCTGGCAAAGGAAATGGTGCTCAGGACGTTTTAGCTTAGATTACTTGCCATTTTTAAGGAGTGAACAAAACTACAGCATCTTCTGATACTGTTGTACAGAGGCAGCCTTAAATTTCACCCAAAGGAGACCTCTACCTAAAATTCCTGACAACACCCATTTATTTTCAGATCTGTTTGATTCAAATTTATGGTTGGTTTGGGGCAGCAGCATGATGAACTGACTGTATGCCCTAGGAGACTAAATTTGTGAAAATTTGTTACTTGAGCTGATTAAAGGAAAGTAAGTGTTGCTTTGGATATTGGTCTGATGAACCTTAGGGATAGTGTGAGAGAACTAATTGACTGGAATCTCACTTCTATTACTTTAGCGATAAACTAACCTTAAGACTTCCACTTCTAAATGGTTTTCTTAAACTCTTTGCACAGAGCTGCAAGGTCTGACACTGGAGGCAGATACAGAAAGCAGCTGTCCCCTCCTTGCTGCCCATGTCATGTGTGAGAGCCCTGAGGCACAGACCCAGAGCCAGCCTTTCCCTCACTGACCCTGGAGCTGCAACTCCTACACCTGGCGAAAATCCTGGAAAAAGCCTGGCTCCACATCCTTACTTTGTGACTCAGGCTCATTTCTGTTTATACTCTTGTGAGCTGAAGAATGATGATGACTAGTAGCTATATAGATAAATAAAGTATATTAAGTCACAGGAAGTAAAAAGGGAAAACCATTAATTTATTTTTAGAAACCTGTTCTTGCCATTCATCAGAAGAAGAACATCCAAAAGTTTGCAGTGAGATACAAGCATCTGGATGGGGTTTGCTGACCACATACCAGTGCTCAGACTACTCACAGAGCAGCATTTGCCTTCTTTAGACCAGACCCAGACTCTGTGCCAGGAGCACAGGATACAGACAATAACGGAGTAGTTTCCACTAGCAGGAAAGGGTGCTTTCACCACACAGCCTACAGCTGCTTGGTCTCCCCACTCCAGTGGTCCTACAGCAGATTCCTCCCTCCAGATGCACTGTGGCACCAGCTGGTACATCCCAAACTTCTGTCCACACACCTTCCATCAGCAGTGCCCACACCAGGTCAAACACCAGGGAGAATGTCCCAAGGTCCAGATTGCCTTCTCCAGATGGACAGACCAAGTCCCTGCACCCTGACTGGGGCAATCCCAAAATAGAGAGAATGGATTGAGAGCAGCCCTGAGGAGGAAGACTCGGGGTTGCTGGCTGAAGAGCAGCTCAACTTGAGCTGTCAAGGTGTGCTGGCAGCCCAAAAAGCCAAACATGTCCTGGGGTGCCACAAAAACAGCGTGGCCAGCAGGGTGAGGGATGGGGTTCTGCCCCTCTACTCTGGAGCACTGCATCCAGCTCTGGGGCCCCAGCATGGAGAGGATGTGGATGTGCTGGAGCAAGCCCAGAGGAGGCCATGGAGAAACCCCATGGGCTGGAGCCATCTCTGGAACCAGAGATGGGCTGGGAGAAGTTGGGCTGTTCAGCCTGGAGAAGAGAAGGCTTTGGAGAGACCTTAGAGCCCCTTCCATTGCCCAAAGGAGGCTCCAGAAGAGCTGGAGAGGGACTTTGGACAAGGGCCTGGAGTGCCAGCACAGGGGGGAATGGCTTCAAACAGGGAGGGCAGGTTCAGATGGGATATTGGGAAAGAATTTTTCCCTGTGAGCGTGGAGAGGCCCTGGAACAGTTTCCCAGAGAAGCTGTGGCTGCCTTATCCCTGGAAGTGTCCAAGGCCAGGCTGGACAGGGCTTGGAGCAACCTAGGATAGTGGAAGATATCCTTGCCCATGGCAGGGGGTGAAACAAGATGATCTTTAAGACCCTTTCCAACCCAAACAACCCTGGGATTCTGTGACCACACCAATGCTAATCAAAACCAAAGAGGTGATTTTAAATCTGGAGCTGGATGCTCAACTCCCAAACACTGAGTGAACTCAGTACACCCATACCCCCTTTGCTTCCCCTCCTCCTGCTGGTTTGCCAAAACAGCACCAATCCAACATTGGAAAACCTTTTGAGGCCAACAGCACCACACTCGTGATGAATTTAATGGGATTTGCAAAAAGCTTCCATCTCTTGCAGCCCACAGAAGCTATTTTTTTTTCTGGGCAGTCATACCACAAGCATAAAGTCACACCAAATTTTGAATCTTTGCCTTCCAAAATCCGGGAAGAATTGCAAGGCACACTCATTGACATGTCTTGTGGTGCAGGGGCAGCCAAGATGCCATAGTGCAAATGGTCAGACAAAGTACACTAGAGGTTTTTCCCTGACTGCTAATGCTGCTCTGGACAAGTGTCTGTCACCACCCTTACTTCAAAGCAGTAAAAACCCTAAAAGTCTGAATGATGCTTAGCCCTGAAACTTCCACCTTGGCTCCCTTTCCACTTCTTAAGAAAATTTATAAAACTCCTCCAGTATCATGTTGAAAAGTAGAGTTTTAAAATGTATTCAGAGTTCATTACTTTTACCTCCATGATGTCACTGAAGTCACTATCTGCTCACTTTTCCTATTCATTTTTTAACAACGTGTCCTGAATCTGTTCTGAAAATGTAATTTAGTTGCTAGACTTTTCCCTTTTTTCACTAATTGAATGCTGTGAAATGTATTTCTCTCTCCCTGGCACATTTTCCCTTAGTAAACCTGACTTATCAACACATGGATCCCTATTGCACATTGCAAGCTTGTTCTGCAAGCAGGATATCAGCTGACGTCAATGAAGATGTACAAGGGGCACCAAATATTTTGCAATGTGTTTAGAAAACAGTGATTTTTCTTGTTTTAGCATGTACTCACCAGGATATGAATAGAGGGAGAGGTAAACCAGCAGGGCTGGGAGCCAGGAATACATAGCTCAGATTGTTATGTATCACTAATGTCATGATAGAAGTTCAATAATTTATAGGATATGAAAAGAGCAGTTAATGCCTGCAAACCACTTAGGCTTTTCATAACAGAGCTCAGGTTTTAAAACTCCCTCGGAGCACTTACAGTTGTGTGGAAAAAGTCATAGGTGTTTGTGTCAGTGTAAAAAAAGAAAAGGTTCTGCCTTTCAGAGCTGCAGTCTGAAAGGCCATCTCAGTAATTGTATACATTATTAATATGCCACTGATAGGAATGAGAATGTACATCCAGGTCCTTGCACAGATAGAGGGCTGCCAAGAATAAATCAGATATGTAGATAAGGTAAGCAGGCAAAGATATTAAAGAGGAATGGCACTGGGTCTGGTGTTACTGCTATCTTTCCATCAGTTCAAATCTGGAAATAGTTTCCGTAATGGCTGGAAGGACAGACTGCCAGCAGAAGGTTCAAAAAATGTGAACTGTGGGAGTCTGAAGAAGACAGCAAACACTGGCATGTGGGCCAGCCGCAGAGGAGAGGCAGGGACAAGCCACTGGAAAGAGCAAAGGGAGCTGGAACACAGAGCACAGGAGCAGCACAAAGGCACGGAACAAAGGCGAGGTGAGGACGGAGCGGGGACACGGGTCAGCTGCTGCAGAGAAAGGATAAAGGATACAGGGAGGTTAGGGGGCAGGGAGACGGGCTGGCCCTCCCACCAGGATGTAGTACTACTTTCAGAAATAGAGGGATGAAGGATACAAATCAAAGGCTAAACCAAATAAATACGAGTCTATTTCCCTGGAGGGCATGTGGGATCGCCGAGGATGCAGCCGTGGTGACTAATGCAGAGGAGCTCTGCTTCCTGTGCATTCCAAGCCTCCCCAGCCAGGCAGACATTGTGGTTGCTGCTAAAAGATCCACATTGACCATAAATTACCTCGCAGGAACAATGGAGACACCACTATCTCTGTGCTCTTCAGAGCACCAGAACAAAGTGGCGCAGTGTTAGTGGCATTGCTTAGATCTAACAGCTGGCACAAGATGACTTAGCACCACTGAAAATAACCCCGTGACAGGGCCCCAGCAAAGCTGCCAACCCCTGAAAATTTGTCATTTGTAAAACCCCCTTCCCTTGGGATTTGTGCCTATGACAGAGCTGCAAGTCTTGTCCTGATCTCCAGTTTGGCTGCAAACATGGGCGAGGTCGGGGAGGTGAATAACCCCACGCCAGCTGAACACTTCTGCAGTCTCTGTAATCATGCGGAGCTCTTTCATCCTAGTGTTGCTAACTCGGCTTGTGTAATAAGACATGAGGCTGTGAGGAGAAGAGCTTTGTCAGAATCCCTGAAAACACTCACAAAGAAATAAGGAGAGTGTTGACTTTTGTTCCTGGAGCTCACTGGACCAGCGGTGCACCTATGCAGTGACCCAACAATTCTATATGAAATGCATGTTTTGATACTATAGATACTTCAAATTCCCACTCATCCTGCCCGAGGACAGTGCCAAGGACTTCGGACAGGCCTTTCTCTGGAGCCTGCTCCGTGCCTTTGGCTTTCCCAGACCTCATCCCTGTGCTGACTGCCCTCTGTGGCAAATGAGGATATAGCAGAGGGATCAGCCTTCCGAGGGCACAGGGCAAAGATTCGTGAGCACCTGGACAACAGGGAGCGGGATGCTGAGCTCTGTGTGGAGGCTAAGGGGATCTCTTTCCCCAGGAGTCACAGACCTTGCTGTACAGTGTGATACAAGCACCTCCTCAGCACTAGGATCTCAGTGAGAACAGCTCCTTCCTGCTGGAGAGGTTTCTGGTCAGGGGTATATCCCAGGGGACCTTGTCCAGGACTCAGCTGTGTAAGATGCCAAACGTGTCACATTTAGTGCCAAGTATCCCCAATAAAATGGGAGGTAGGGCCAAACTTGGCTTTCATCAGTCTTTCACGCAGTAAAGTCCTCAAGCTTTTCAATCCTGTCACATCCTTTCTTCCCCTCCCCAAAGTGATCCTAATTAAAAGTGAGCCTTATTTTCCAACCACAGCACGTCCCCAAGCATTTCCTTTTCTCAAAACTGCCAGAACCCAAAGGGTGCAATTCGAGTCAAAAGGGACATTTTTCCCTTCCCGATGCCAACAAACACTGCTACTTCCCAGGGTTACTCTGCTGCCTGCCTTGTGTTTTTGCACGTTGCTTTCCCCCATATCTCACACCACGCACCCGTGCAACCTCAGCATGTGGCCCTGGAGCTCCGCAGCATCTTCCCAGCACATCCACCACACCTGACTCCACAATGCCCCGTTTCCCAAAGCCCTGCCAGAGCTGCCACTGACTGCCAGGCTGCCCTGCTTGCTGCCAGCCCGGGGCAGGACAGGGAATGCTTCCCATGGCACATTCCTGCAGACCGGCACAAAGTCAGAGCTGCTGCCCCGGCCGTGTGTGTGCTCACCCCAGGAATTAATAACTTATTACGCCAAATTAAAATATTAAGTTAATGATGTGCATGACTGCAAGTTACAGAGCTGGAAAAGAAGTTCTAATTAAATCAATACAGTTATTAGTCCCTTGTCATCTCTGATTAATTATTAGCTTAATATGCTCCATCATTTTCACTGTTAATGGAAAGAGCTGCAGCGCTACCAGGGGAAGCTGGGCAGTACACACCAGAAACCTACGGAGACAGGCTGGAACTCCCAGTCAGGACTGAACAAGGTCTCTCAGAGAAGAGGGGAAGAAACATTTCATTTTTTGGGGCGCTGGTCTGAGAGCATTTAAGTTTGTTTTCAAAGGGGGAGCAGATGTTCGTTCAGGGGATTTTTGACTGCTGAAAGGTTAAGGGGTAAAGGCTTGGCTCCTAAAGCTGGGCTTAGTCCCAGGCACTTGTCCCAGTGCCTCCAAGCTTTTCTCTGCAGTGACAAGATACCACCACAGTCCTTTCAGAAGCCAATGTGCCCCTCCTTTGCCCCAGAGCTCACCCCAGTTGTGACCCTCACCCCATCCTCACCAGATGCACTCATCACCCCAGGGCACAAAGGAGAAGTGGGCACACAATAAGCTGGCAGGCATCAGCTGTGGTGCCTGGCTCCTCAGGGCACAGATGTAGCTCAGGACACCTGTCCTTTCATGCCACCGACAGGGCCAAAAATAATGTGCTGAGGTCACTTTTCTCCTTGCTAGTGGTAAGTGAAACAGTACTTCGGATTTAGGCAACAGATAGTATTTACCCAGAGCTTAGGGGAGCACAGATTCCCTTTCGCTTTGCTGTCTTCCATCATCCCTTCACTGCCCCCAACTTTTCCCTAACTCCTTGCAACAAACAGGTTTCCTTTGCTGTCTGCAGGAGGATTTTTTTGAGTGTAAAAACTCCAAGGATGGGTCTCTACATGTCTCTCCAGCAAGTTACAAGGCGAATTTGTACCACAAATGCTGCTATGTCATTAGACAGGAGTTTTGTCTTAGAAACAGCTTTTACAAAGAAGCTGGTTTGGATAGGTTATCAACAGAAATACAAACACACACTGCCAAGAACAAAACTGCTCCTTGAACTCATCAATGAAGCTGCTTATGCTGCTAAGGGGTGATTCAGTAAATTAAATAATGTCACTGTAAAAGACTGTGCTTCTCAAAGATAAAAAGCCACTCAAACGATTTCTCAGGACTCTCACCACGCTATCGCTGCGATTACCTCGTGATAAATTGCCACCTGCCCCATGAGTAATGGTAGTTCCCAGTGCCATTTTATCATTTAGTCCTCTTACTGATATCTCTGTTAATGTACTGCCACAACACTTCAGCTCCCCATGCTCTACTTGCCTTCCACTGCAGTTGTGCAAAGTTGGAGCTCCTTATTTCCAGAAAGAAGTTAAGGTGGGACAACCAGTGTCATGCAGAACCCCTGACCCCTGCTCCTGAGATATAAAACCCACCTGTTTTGTGTCAGACATTAAATTTCAAATTCTGAGCACTCTGGCCAGCCTAGATTTGATGAACAAACATCAATTCTTCTAGAAACGGGCTGAACTCCAGTGAAATATTTGGCTATTTAATGAGCAGGCTCTAGGATAACGGTTTTCATGGGAATCCAAAAAGAAGGAGTAAAGAAAAGGGCTCCCCGCGCTATTCTTAGCTGCAAACAGCTAGATTTGGAATTTTGATTGTAAAGCGTGGAATTTATAAATGGTGCCATGCTAAATTTACTTCATTTGTATACAATTCAGCCGGATAATCAGAAGTGTTCCAGTATGTTCCTGGTTAGCATCTTGGTTCTGGTTTTATTGTCTCCAAGTTGGTAGAAAAAATGCGTTCAGTAAATAGTGCTTGCAGAATTTGTGTCCCAGTGCGTGTGCAGGAAGGTTTTCTATACACAGATTTTATATAAATGCGCATGTGGGTGCACATGCATGCACACAGACACTGAGCAGTGATTTATTTCCAGAGGGAAGCCAAGGAAATTCCCACCCCCTACCATTTAAACGATCTGCTCTTTGGCTCCAAACATTCTGCAACTTCTCAGCCAAGGAATGTATTTTCCCCTTCCAATATATATAATTTATTTTGCTGCACACATTAGTTAATGATAGCGAGATACATGATTTAGTCAGCTCTGTAGCAACATTACTGACAATCTCAGACAGATCCATTTCATTTAGTAAGTTGGGTTTTTTTTAGCTCGTCTTCCGCAGCACGGTGTGAATTAACAGCAATCATCAACTCAAGGATTTGTCACATATACTTCTTACTCCGGCAATTTTTCATAATTAGATTGGCTTCCCGCGGTTAGACGNATCCCCGCTCTGTCCCCGCTCTACCTGCGGCGGCGGCGGGGCTGACCTTGGGCGCGGGGCGGCGGCGCCGGAGCGACGGCGGCAGCTGCGGGCGGGGACAGCGCGGCCGCGAAAGGTCAGCGCGCCCTGCGCTGCGGGAGCGCCCCCGCCGCGCCCCGCACTCGCCTCGGAACCCCCCGCGCCGCCGCTGCACANACTCCCAGTCAGGACTGAACAAGGTCTCTCAGAGAAGAGGGGAAGAAACATTTCATTTTTTGGGGCGCTGGTCTGAGAGCATTTAAGTTTGTTTTCAAAGGGGGAGCAGATGTTCGTTCAGGGGATTTTTGACTGCTGAAAGGTTAAGGGGTAAAGGCTTGGCTCCTAAAGCTGGGCTTAGTCCCAGGCACTTGTCCCAGTGTCTCCAAGCTTTTCTCTGCAGTGACAAGATACCACCACAGTCCTTTCAGAAGCCAATGTGCTCCTCCTTTGCCCCAGAGCTCACCCCAGTTGTGACCCTCACCCCATCCTCACCAGATGCACTCATCACCCCAGGGCACAGAGAAGAAGTGGGCACACAATAAGCTGGCAGGCATCAGCTGTGGTGCCTGGCTCCTCAGGGCACAGATGTAGCTCAGGACACCTGTCCTTTCATGCCACCGACAGGGCCAAAAATAATGTGCTGAGGTCACTTTTCTCCTTGCTAGTGGTAAGTGAAACAGTACTTCGGATTTAGGCAACAGATAGTATTTACCCAGAGCTTAGGGGAGCACAGATTCCCTTTCGCTTTGCTGTCTTCCATCATCCCTTCACTGCCCCCAACTTTTCCCTAACTCCTTGCAACAAACAGGTTTCCTTTGCTGTCTGCAGGAGGATTTTTTTGAGTGTAAAAACTCCAAGGATGGGTCTCTACATGTCTCTCCAGCAAGTTACAAGGCGAATTTGTACCACAAATGCTGCTATGTCATTAGACAGGAGTTTTGTCTTAGAAACAGCTTTTACAAAGAAGCTGGTTTGGATAGGTTATCAACAGAAATACAAACACACACTGCCAAGAACAAAACTGCTCCTTGAACTCATCAATGAAGCTGCTTATGCTGCTAAGGGGTGATTCAGTAAATTAAATAATGTCACTGTAAAAGACTGTGCTTCTCAAAGATAAAAAGCCACTCAAACGATTTCTCAGGACTCTCACCACGCTATCGCTGCGATTACCTCGTGATAAATTGCCACCTGCCCCATGAGTAATGGTAGTTCCCAGTGCCATTTTATCATTTAGTCCTCTTACTGATATCTCTGTTAATGTACTGCCACAACACTTCAGCTCCCCATGCTCTACTTGCCTTCCACTGCAGTTGTGCAAAGTTGGAGCTCCTTATTTCCAGAAAGAAGTTAAGGTGGGACAACCAGTGTCATGCAGAACCCCTGACCCCTGCTCCTGAGATATAAAACCCACCTGTTTTGTGTCAGACATTAAATTTCAAATTCTGAGCACTCTGGCCAGCCTAGATTTGATGAGCAAACATCAATTCTTCTAGAAACGGGCTGAACTCCAGTGAAATATTTGGCTATTTAATGAGCAGGCTCTAGGATAACGGTTTTCATGGGAATCCAAAAAGAAGGAGTAAAGAAAAGGGCTCCCCGCGCTATTCTTAGCTGCAAACAGCTAGATTTGGAATTTTGATTGTAAAGCGTGGAATTTATAAATGGTGCCATGCTAAATTTACTTCATTTGTATACAATTCAGCCGGATAATCAGAAGTGTTCCAGTATGTTCCTGGTTAGCATCTTGGTTCTGGTTTTATTGTCTCCAAGTTGGTAGAAAAAATGCGTTCAGTAAATAGTGCTTGCAGAATTTGTGTCCCAGTGCGTGTGCAGGAAGGTTTTCTATACACAGATTTTATATAAATGCGCATGTGGGTGCACATGCATGCACACAGACACTGAGCAGTGATTTATTTCCAGAGGGAAGCCAAGGAAATTCCCACCCCCTACCATTTAAACGATCTGCTCTTTGGCTCCAAACATTCTGCAACTTCTGAGCCAAGGAATGTATTTTCCCCTTCCAATATATATAATTTATTTTGCTGCACACATTAGTTAATGATAGCGAGATACATGATTTAGTCAGCTCTGTAGCAACATTACTGACAATCTCAGACAGATCCATTTCATTTAGTAAGTTGGGTTTTTTTTAGCTCGTCTTCCGCAGCACGGTGTGAATTAACAGCAATCATCAACTCAAGGATTTGTCACATATACTTCTTACTCCGGCAATTTTTCATAATTAGATTGGCTTCCCGCGGTTAGACGAGCTTTTAATTATGATATTAATATAGGTTAGAAGGACTTTACACTGTTTTACGCTCCGGGGGCGGGGAGGGGGAAAGCGGGAGGTGGGAAACGAGCTATTTCATTTCACCGGTATACTCTGCGGCGATTATTTCTGGATTTTTAAAAATAGTCGATGAAACGCTAATAATAAATCCCTTATCGGGGCACCCGGGGCGCCGAGCCCGTCCCCGGCCGGGCAGGAACGCGCCCCCATCCCGCACCTTCCCCAGGCCGAGACTTACGCGGTCCCCAGGGCGCGGCGGCCGGCAGCCTGCGCAGGTGGATCTCATCCTTCTCCATCGCCCGTCCGAGCCCCGCAGCCCGCCTGCCACTTGGTACCAAAGTGAACTTGCCAGGATCCCTCCTCCCGC
>VWZS01010494.1:494187-615577 GCA_013397075.1 Rhabdornis inornatus | reverse complement strand
TTTTTTACCTTCGCCTTCCCGTTTTTCCCGCGGTGAAAAGCAAAAGCGAGGCTGGGTCTGCTGTTGAAGTCCCGGGATCGCTCCCCCTCGCCCAAAGTGCGGGCTGGCCACTCCCCGTGTTTCTCACAGCCGCGGTGGGAAAGGTGACGAGATTCCCAGCTGGCAGAGCAGGGATAAGGTTCTCCACCCCACTGACACGGGGGCAGCCAGGGCAGCCCGTCTCCTGGGAAAGCTGCTTCTCTCAGGTCTGGACAGGAGGGATGCTCTGAAGGTCACCATAGACACCAACAAACTTGGGCCCTCAAAGAACAATTTTTTGAAACTATTTTTTTTAAGAAATGTGAGGTGTAAAATAGCTGGAGCTCACTTTTTACACCACCCACTGCATGGCTACAGTATTTGTATAGGGGTTTGAATAGGATTTCAGGCTATTCCCCTTTTCAGTGCCCCACAGGGATTCCCTGGTCTTCTCCAAAGTTACAGCCTGAGCCTGTGCTGTGCTGCAGAAACCCACTCAGGCAAACCTGACACAGATTTATATCTGCACCATTCTCCTGCTGTTTTCTCTCTTTTTTAAAATTGTAATCTCAGACCAGCACTTAACCCTCAAAAATGCAAAGCCAGGAGTGTGCAAGGGCTCTGCTAGGAGCAAAGAGGCTCAGCAGGCTTCCCAGCTTCTGGCAGGCAGCCCCCAAGTGTCCCACATTTGCAAGACCCTCTCACTGCCGTGCTCCTGCTGTACCCAGGCCCTTCCCAGCCCCCTTGCAACCAGGGAAATTGAAGGGACATTGCTGAGTGGCATCTTGCTGGTGGCACTCGCTCCCAGGCTACAGACCATGGTTCTAATTCCCCTCTCTGAACTCCCCTTTGCTACTGAAAAATGTAGTGGGTTATGGCTTAGGTGTCTTTTAGGTAAGGATGTATTTTGGAAAAGTGTAAAAGCATCTTTCCTGGGTTGGTTGGGGGTTTGACAGGAGAGGCAGAAATCACAGTGTGGTGAATACATAAACAAGGGAATTCATATATATGAACTTTTCCTTCATGGAATATAAGCCCCAGAGGCCCTGAGTCCAGACAGTTTCTGACTACATTTTCTATGTTTTTTACTCCATTTTAACTTTTGGACTGGGTTTGGGACAATATGGATGGGACAATTTTTACAGTGCACATCACTGGGTTTAGTTTTAGCAGGGGAAGGGGAGAGTAGATTGTGTTGCACTGAAGCCTCATTCAGCAGCTCCCTTAACCCCCAGATCAAAGGCACTTGGGAACGTGCTCTTTTCCCTTCGCCTATAATTAACTTATTTTGGACAGAGATCTGCGACAGACCCAAATGTGGGCACAGGACCAACATATATATTTGTTTTACAAATGTGAGACACAAAGAGAGATCTGGGAATCATGCTGGATTCCAGTATCCCATCTCATCGTGACCACAAGCTCCATGAGCATCTGCTGGATAGAGCTGGGGTGGGAATTCAGCCTTTATGTATGCACAGGGCCTTCATCTCTGAAGTGCCACCTTTCCTGGGAGTACTCCCTAATGAAAGCCCAGCTAGAGGTAGATCAGCTGATTGATGACATCATTTTCTAGCAGATCTTAGGAAGTTTTAGTCTGACAAGCTGGATTTTGTAAATTAGGTGTGTATTCCAGCTTCACACCTGAAAAAAAAAATAAAGCTGACATTAGTGCCTCATTTGAGGTGTTTAAGTCTTAATGAGCAATAATTTATCTTAGTGTCCTGAAAATTAAAATACATTAATTGCCTGGTATTATTTTGGAAGGTCCTAGGCTGACATGGCCCAGATTTGAGTGGAAATGGAAAAATCTCAGTGCAGTGTGGAACCTGTGCTCCACCCAGTAGTACTGAGAGGCAGGACAACCAATTCCCATCTCACAGCCCTGGATGAGCTCTGGCAGATCCTTCAGCTTCTCTGGAGAAGCCCACTGTTGGAAACTCCTGTAAAGATAATAGGGAAACCATGAACCCGGACAGAGCCTGCCTGACCTCCATCCCCACACTATTCCTTTTACCTGTCAATATTCCCTCCTCTGCGTGGGCATATGGGCTTTGTAATTGGGCTAACAAGGGCTGGACCACTCACCTGAGGTGACAGAGCAGCACTGTGGGACTGCTCAGGCTCAGAGGAAATGTGATTTGTCTTCTCAAGAGCCCCACGAGCTAAAATAGGCTGCTGGGATGACAGGAAGCAGAGACTCCAGCTCCAGTTTTCTTCCTCAGCCTGTGATAAACCCAGCGTGCCATCTCAACACATACTTGTGAGAAGAACGGCGAGGGGATGGAGAGCCCACTGTCTGTGCAATTAAACAAAAACGCTCTCCCAACAGTGAGGAAGGCGACAGCGGGGCTTGGCACCCACACCTGCAGTGAGTGCTCTGGCTGGAAATATTTACAGTCTGTAAAATGAATTGTGTGCCTTCTGAACAATAATAATGCAGCTCTGGGCTGCTGTGTTCTGCAGCTCAGTGGAGGCTCTGTGTGCTCAGGGTGCTCGTGCTCTGAGGAAATGCCTGCGTGTGGCACCAGCCCCACCACCCCAAAGGGCAAACCAACCACCCACCCACCCCTCTGCCTTGGAGTTGCATCTGGATGATTTTTCTGAATCTTTTACACTTTAAAGGGGCACTCAGTGAAGGCAGGGATCCACTGCAGCTCTGCTCTCAGCTGGGGCACCCAGAGATAAGAGCCCATATCCCTGGCAGGCACCCGGAGCAGCGTGAACACTATCACATGATGGTGAAACAAACCCTGGCCCTGGCTGTGACAGCAGCACAGCCCCTGCCCCTCACCGTCACTGCCACACACTGCACACTGCCTGGCTGCCATGGCCTCGCAGACAGAAATAAAAAAAGGATATATGGTGTGGAGTCAGAGAGCCCTAAAACTGTAGGCAATGCGGGAAAGATAAACAGGGAGTGATAAGTCACAGCTTAAAAGCTAAGGCATGGCCAGAGGAATTAGCAGGTGGCAAGATTAAATAAGGAGGATGAGTGTTTTTTCCATGTAATGCACTGAAGCCATAGGATCATTAAGTAAATTACTATATACTAGTAAATAGAACAAAACTATATACAGAGTACAGAACACTGTTACATTGTCATGAAATACAAGTCAAGCCACAGCCTTTTTTTTTTTTTAAGGGGTGAGAAATATTTATGAAAAATAGCTCCAATGATGTCTACTGTACAAAGAAGTCTGGCTGTAATTTTCAGCTTAGTAAGCTCTCAAATCTCTGATGGTTGGAGGGACATTTGTGGGGATGTTCTATCTCTAATCTCCTTTCCTTGCTGCTTACCCCTGACAGACAGTGAGTCCTGGGTGAGGTGGACCTCAGAGTATGATAATTTCTTTCGGCTCTATAGCACTTAGCATTTATGTAGAATTCATGCATCTAAAGCACAGACAATTTTATTTGTTTTGAACTCATTCAGGTCAGTTACTTCTGGGACTAGTTTCTGCTTCTTTTTAAAAATTTTTTGGTGGTTTAACAGAGCTCAGTGAGAAAAATGTTGCTGCTTGTAAATAGTAATGTCCAGAAGGAGCAGGACTATTCCCTTTCTTAGGTCCCCACGAAATACTTCCAGCAGCTGCTTTCAGCCACGAATCTGGGAAACACCCCGGGTTTTCCCATCAATGCTGCCGAAGTTTCCGAGTGTCGTTTTACAGGAGCAGTCAGAGGCACCTCCCACTTCTTCCCGGTGCAGTTTGCAAGGATCACGAGCCGAGAGCCCCGGCAGGCTGGGAAGTGAATTTGGGAGATGCTGTAAGGAGGAGATTTGACTCAGCCCGTGTGAGTCACAGCCGCTCCCGCTGCTCCGGGAGGGAAAGTTGGACAGATGTGGCACAGCTGCACGGCCAGAGGGGCGGGGAGCGAAACGGAGCCCACTCCCAACTTTTTAAACCCTCTGCTATTGGATCCTGTCGCCCTCTCCGTCCCAAAGCTGATTGAACCGGAGCCAAGCTACTCCTGGTGTGAGTTTCCTTGTGGTGAGATCGCCATCATCCATCTCCAGCTCCTATGGGATTCTGGTGCTGTGCTGTGCTCAAAATTGTCCTTGCATCTAGAAAAGTTTTCCCTAATCCCAAGCACTTCTTGCTATAGGACAAGACAATTGGTCCGTGGCCATTTCCATCAGACACAGTAGTGTGTGCTCCCTGCTCTTTGATCTTTATGACTAACAGCAGCACAAATTTATTACCTTCTTGAGCTGAATCTTCAGGTAACCATGAGAGGAAAAATCAGAATGGTTCTTAATTTTTTTTTTTAATTTATTTTTTTTTTCCCAGAAGCGAAAACCAGCGCACAGTGTTTCCGTCTTCCAGCATGCTGCAACCTGCATCTGTGGTCTTCAGCAATGAAGGTAAAAAAATGATACAAAGTTGCTTAGCAGAGTTACCTGTAGAGCTTTAGTCACATGAATCACAAAGAAGAAGAAAGGGTGAAGCACTTACTTGTGACTCTACTTGCCACTCTTTGCTTTTATGGGAGGCAGCATCTCCCTCAACACACATTTAGTCCAGGTGTTTACTGCAACTTCATTTTGAACCTGCAATGGTTTCACCATTTGTAATTCAGGCAGCAAAGCCTTTTGTTGTAAAATACAAAGAGGCACTAAAATGAGTCAGGTTAATACTTTAAGTGGCTTGGATACTGGAAGGCTGCAGCCTCATGTGCTACAGTCATCCTACAGCAGATTTAGCCTCCTGCACACACTGGCAGCCCACTGAGAGACAAGGTTTTAACACTTCATTAACTGTGATGGGAGTTTTGCTATCAGCAGTGATGGTTTTCACATGCCAGGACCTAAATATTTCGTGTCCTCCTTCCTTGTCAGCAGATATCCACTAAAACAGCTCAAGATTTGTTGTCCACTGGAGATGTGAGACTCTGTAAAGCTCAGAGCTCTGACAGCACTTGCCAAAGGAGGTGCTGGTTTTTCCAGCCCGTCCATGAGGCCATCTGCTCACCAGGATAACAGAGATCACACCCAGACACCCAACCCATGGGGTTTTGCTCCTTGTCCATCTCCCACCTCCTAAGTAGCCAGGAGCCCAGACTGATCTCCCTTTCCTGAAAACACTGCACAAAAAGTAGCAAATTTGTACTTCTGTACATGAGTGCAGACCTGAAGCTGCAACAGTCACAGATTATGGTATAACAGCATGGAAGCTGTTGCTCTAATACTTGGATAATATTCCACTCATACATATCTTATATTCCACTCATATATATCTGCTTTTTCTGATTTGAATTATGGCAGTGTAGCTCTCAGTGGTCTACATACAGCAATTACCTACAAATATTGTAAGGCCTTTCCATGAGACATCACCAGTGAAATTACACATAAGACTGCACTGAAATGCAGGTTTAAATTCTGTGCTTTCATTTACTCAGTAGCAACTGGTCGTTACAGCTTTTTGTGTGTTTCATTGTTTGGGGTTTTTTTAAATATCCACAGTTTATCTCCGAGGTGTTTGTGGTTTAAACACATGAATCATGAACTGAGTCGGGATCTCTGTGAAGACTCCCTGGAAACAAGAGGACAATGAGCTGAGAATCCAGCCCAGGGCTGAGTCAGAGGCAGGTTCAGAGACATTCACCAATATTTTCCAAAGCAGAGATACCTATGGGCTGCATGAGAAACTGTGAGAGTGGTGAGCTGGTTAAAGGAACAGTGGTGTTCACTTTTTTAGCCTCAGACATCTGTGTTTCTGCAGGACAGGTACTGAAAGGAAGAAACAGAGACAAAATTGAAGAAGGATGTTTCAATATGCAATCACCCCCCTGAGACAGATCTTAGCAAGAGGGAGCATCACCTGGAGTAGCTGAGTCCTGGTCAGGCAACCAGGTATGACTGTGTCCTCACGTGCATGTGTTTGAATATCAAATGGTTCCAGGAAAGAATACATACCTTTTTATATTGTGTTCTGATCCATATAAATAAAACAATGCAGCAGTGATTGTTTCCTGGTTAGGCTGAGCACTGCATACCTTCCTGCATGCTATCTGTAAATATAAGTAGCTTGTCTATATCCAGATGGGTAATCAGGATTAACAAAACCAGGTCATTTGTTACTGTACACAAATGTGCCATAAAAATGCACCACTCACAGCAAACACTGGTGTTTGAGAAGCATCACTGTGTGATTCCAACAGCTCCAGGAAAAATCAGGGTGGGAAGGCAGGCAGAGCCAGAGGGCATGACAAAACCAAGGTAATGCAAAAGTCCGGAGCTGGGGGCTAGGTTTAGTAATAAGAGGGGAGGGCTGGACAAGAAAGGATAAAAAAATGTGATAAAAAAAGTTTGTAAAGTCGTTGTGTCTTATTCAGCATGCCTAATCCAAACTCAAACTCCTCTGATGAGCTGTTGCCTCCTGTCAGGGTAGCTGTGACATCTAGGCCATTCCTTCAGCTCTAATGCCACCTTCTCCGTGGAATCTTAACACATCTTTTTAATTGCACCACTTAGGAGTGAATCTGTCATGGGAGAATTTTTTTGTAGCTCCCCTCCAGACTGTCAGATCTGCCTGTAAGAAAAGAAGAAAGGGTGTTCCACTGCTATTTTTGTCAGGACTGGGATCCAAGAGGCACCGCACGAAGGAGTTTTCTTTTTCAGAGGTGAGCTCGCATCACAGCAGCCTCTTGCTGGCCAGAGATGAAAACTGAATTGGAGCGGGTTCAGGAAGTTCTGTGTACATCATTTATGTAGGTCAAGGTGGGAAATAGACACATTCACACAAATTGCTGGTGATCCTGGAGATTTCTTGTCAAGAGCAGCTCTTGAATGCTCCCTTTCAAAATACAGGATTTTCAACATATGTAACATTTCTTTGGTCTATTTTATCAGCTATTCCAATTATAAAAACCAAGTTCTTTTATATATATAGTTTATATATCTATAAATACAGAATTCTTTTATCTTTACAGCAGGTTGAATTCCCATGGGAAGATGCCAGCTCATACCCTGAGGATGAGGATATCAGCTATGAGGTGAGGGACTTGGCACAATGTCTGAAAGGCACCAGTGACACAGGAGAAGAATTTCCAGTGCCTCATTCTCTCCTTCCCATGTACAACCTGAAAACCCTGTACAAACCAACAATTCACACACCTTAAAGTATTTTTACCTGAAAACAAGTCCTCAGATACCTTTCACCGTCGGATCATGAAGAGTATTATTTAGTTATTGATTATGGACAATAAACCTGAACAGAATAAAGAGAAGAAATCTCAGTGTTCTTTCTCAATTTTTTAAAATACTTTTAAAGATGCACTAATTACAAACTTGTAAGTAACTTTGATTTAGCAGTGGGTTTGGGAACATCTGGACATATATAAAAACAATCCTCTGTTTTCAATTCTGAAAAAAGAGGTTTTAAAGTATCTTTTTTTCCCTATGCCCTAATTCTCACACCTTTCTCAGGTAAAGTTCTTCTCCATGAATCTTGCATCTTAAAAGACACACAGATGCAATTGATCTTTATCACATTCTTTTAAACACGAGGGGGCACCAAAAAGCCAGAGGAGCAAGATAAAACCGATTCCCATACAATAAATCAGAAAAAACCCTGTGACAACTCTTGATAGCCTCGTCAAGTGAGACAAATTTTGAAGGGAAAAAAAGGAAAGCAATGCAATGTTTTATCATTCCTTCATCTGAAAGGACTGGGAAAGTAATCCCTACCATGTGCATCCTTTGCTGCCTGATTTCTTTTACTAGCCAGAATATGGATTATTTCCCACCACAGATGGTTCTCAAGGAAGATGGAATCCTGTGTCCATGGTTTTGTAAAGGAGGAATCCAGCCTTGAAGCTGAAAGATGCCAAATACCCCCTAAAATGCAAAGTTGAGACAAAGGACCGTTAGATTTTTGAATTTTTTTTACTACAGAAACATCAGTTATGCTCGTGTTACTAAAATTTCCAACCCTTTTTCAATCAATTTGTGTTTCCATAATAAAGCTGACCAGAAAGGAAGTTCTGATAATTAGATTAAGATGTGAAAGTTCTTCATGAAGTGTGATCCCATCTGTTGAAACGTGGGTGTCTGCACACACAAACCAGGGGAACTTTCCCTGTCCTGGGGAAAAGGAGGAGACCCAACACGGTGTAAATTCTTCGAGTAGAACTGTGGTGTGAGGAAAGCACTGCTCCATCACACCTGTGAATGCTGGGGCTGCTCCATAACCTCTGTGACTGCTGGGGCTGCTCCATCACACCTGTGACTGCTGGTTCTGCTCCATCCCCTGTGTGTGACTGCTGGGGCTGCTCCATCCCCTGTGTGTGACTGCTGGGGCTGCTCCATCCTCTCTGTGACTGCTGGGGCTGCTCCATCCTCTCTGACTGCTGAGCTCTTCCAGCCCTGCACAAGGTGCGGGGTCAGGCTCCCGGGTTTGATGTGTGTCAGATCACTGCTCTTCATCCTCCCACTGCTGCTCATAAAAGGCAGCAGAATTCGAAGGAATGCCACGTTTTAGTGCAATGAATGAAAGGAATGCTTCAGGGAATGGCTTTGGCAGAGTGTTTTTCTTTCTAACCTTTCCTAACTTTTCCTTTTTTTCTTCTCTTTGACTTCAGATATTGAAGGTTTCCTCCCGAGGAGTTTCCTGCTTTCTTAGGTGCACTCTTGTTCTTCCTGGATTTTTTGTGTTCTCCTAACCCTCAAGGCAATTATCCATCCAGTTCTTCCCTCTTCCCAGCCTAAACAAACATTGGTAGAACGAGTTTTCAAAGGAATTAACACTTTCCAGGTCAACATGAGGTCTCAAGGGGCACATCCCTAACTGAAAGCTCGTTTAGGTGGATTCTTTAAGTCAGAGGGTAGCAATCACCATGAGGAAATAATTTTTTTTTGCAAGTGTTAAACTGTTTTAACTTATTTAAAATCCCAGGTGAGCCCTGCATGGAGTTAAAAAGTCTTTTCTGTGTAGTCAGACCATACACGGGTTGATTATTCCATCCATGAGACGATGGTCCAGGTATGAAGGCTTCAAGCTCCTGTTATTCTGCTCAGGAAAATGGTTCTACAGTGACACAGATCTCATGGTTAAGATTTTCCTGATAACTGGCTATGTTTGGACCTGCATAGGACTGCTGTTCCCATTCTCTGTGTTCATCTAGTTTATGAACTCCCTGTTCACTGCTGTGTTTGTTACCTCCTTAATGTAAGTAAAAATGTTTATAANTGTTCTTTAAATTCATCATGAACTCTGAAGAATCCCCTTACTCAAAAATGGATTTATGGATAAAACACAGGAGAAGAGTCATGAGATGTAAATAATTTTCACACCATTACCTTTCTTGTGAGTCAGTGAACCTGACTGTGCATTATTCTCACGTGTAAATGTTTACCTTGTGCATTTCTGACAACACACCCAGCTATGAGGAAAAAAACCCATTACTTCTGCAAACTTGAGACCAAAGCCTGGCTTGTCCAACCTCGATGTTGGGGCTTCCACTGCACTTACCAGCCCTTGAAATCAGGGGAGTCTCTGACTTGATGAAATCTGTAGGTGTGTAAGGGGTGTTTTTATTCAATCACTTAAAGAGGTGTTGGGATGGAGTAGGATTGAGGAGCAGGTTAGTTTAGGGGTGTTAACTGTTTTCTAATCCAAATTTTTCTCTCTTTTTGCTTAATTCCAAAAATACTAGAGGTTCTGCTTGCATGCCCCAGGTCTCCAAGCATTTCTGTGTGTGTGTGTTGGTTGCAGCATTCATTCCTGCACGTTCCAGAGCTGGAGTTTTGCTTGTGCCAAGCTGCACAACATCTCTTCAAGCAGAGCTGTTGCTGTCTGGCACTGCTGGAACATTCAACAATCAGCTCCCTCAATAAACTCAGCATCATCACCTGATGCTTTCATTCAGATCTTTGGTTAGTTGGCTTTGCTTACTTTTTGGGGGTCATTATTCCTGCAATGTGTTTGGGTTTGGCTTCTCTTTTCCCCCTCACATAAACACATTTTATTCTTTTTGGCTGCCTTCCATTTGTCACCTTCCTTCTTTCAGCTGCAGACATTTGCCCAACAGTGCTGAGATGCCTTTGCTAGGTGCCTTACATTAACCATGAGTGCAGCATCCCTCCCTGCAGTGTATCCAAACCAGGCACAGCACCAGGGAAGCTCTCCAGGGACACCAGAGCAGCCTCTGTCATTGCCAAAGCTGTCCTGGGATTTTTAACCTTCACACCAAACATCTGTTTCTTATCCACTCACCATACTTAATGTATCTCACATATGAACCAGCTCTCTGGGGATTTGGGATCATTGATTTAAGGAAACAAGGTAGTCCATACTTGATAATGAAATCAGACAGTGATTGTGGCTCCACATGAACAACTTTTGCTGCCAGCTCTGGCTCAATCCCTCCCTTTTTCTGTACATGCTGAGCCTTTTATTGCTGCACTCACTCTTTCCTCTGAACTATGGTTCTGGAAGCCTGTGAGGAACTTACCTGAATGAGGAAAAAAAGGAAAAGGAGATTTGGGGTTTTGTTCTGTTGAACCAGTTCCTCAAACAATCTCTCAATGACAACACACATGTTAGTGATGGCCCAGAGCAGGAGGCAGCTCAGAAAAAGGGAAAGAGTTACTTGTAAAATCATGAATAAGCATGCTGCTGGATGTGGTACTACAGCCTGAACTGGAATCAGTCAGAAAAGTTAAAACATGGCTCTTTGTGAATACTGAAGCTTCTAACATCATGAATGTCAGGGCTGATAAAATTTCCTTTCAGGCAGCAATGAGAACTTCCTGATCCTTATTTCATTCACTCTGTCAAATATGGCATATAGTGTTTCAATCAACCTGAAATAAATTGTTCTTTCCAAAGCACAGAACTTTCCTGCAGACAGGAAATTCTCTTACTAACCAACCAAGTAGAAATAAAGTCAAATGATGAATGCAACCTGGCCTTCTTGCTGTTACATTTAAATTTCCACCCAAGACAATCAAAAAAATAGGGAGAAATTGTACCTTAGCCTTTCCAAACTGAAAAACTCAAGCTCAAAATAAAGCTTTCATGCCATGGTGCTGTTTCTTTTCTGTGCTGTGCAGGTGTGCTGCAGACTTCCCCTTCGTTTTGCAATACTCAATTTGTATTGAGGAGGAAAAGGCACTTTGATCTGCAAAGCTGAATTTTATCCATCACCTCTGGAGCTGTCCTTTAAGACGAATTAGTGTTTCCTGAATGCATTTGATACACACAAAACCCAGAAGCAGCTGGAAACCTTGGACATACTAGATAATAAAATCCACCAGGGAATCAGAAAACTGTAGCTAACCTGAGTGGAGAAGTGCACAGAGCTCATGAAACTCATGCCAATTCTTACCTCCATCCCTTCTCCCCCCTCCCTCCCAGCTGGCACCAGCACACACAAGACCATTTCCAGTGACAGAGGAAGGAGCTGCCTCCTCCTCAAGTGACTCTGCTTCCGTGGCACACGGTGCTAGAAACAAAACAAAGCACTGATAAACAAGCACCCTTTGCCTTAAAAGAACCTGGCTATGAAAAAAGGAAAGTGTCAGCAGTGGTTTCAGCACTCTGGGAATGCATGGTTGTGCTGATTTTGAATATCAAGCAGACAGCTGATGAGAAAAACCTCATCTAGCAGAGCTGTACCAGCATCACCCTGAGTCTTGCAAAGCTGGAAAAATTATAATAGCTCTCCTGATTTTTTGTCAGGGTGGAGG
The DNA here is from genome assembly GCA_013397075.1 of Rhabdornis inornatus. Classification (NCBI taxonomy): domain Eukaryota; kingdom Metazoa; phylum Chordata; class Aves; order Passeriformes; family Rhabdornithidae; genus Rhabdornis; species Rhabdornis inornatus. The sequence continues at coordinate 603,867 of VWZS01010494.1, read as the reverse complement.
AAGACATCCTTTCCTCCTAACTGCACACCATTGCTCTCCTTTCTGGGGAGTGAGCACCCGCTGACTTAAAGTTTCGTTTCAAACCATAACACAGACTAGAAGCAGGGAATAAAATCCTGGGGATGTTTTCCAGCTGCTGTGGCCTGGGTCTGGTGCCAAGAAAGCCTCCAGCAGGATGAAGGGCTGATCAGCACCAGGTAGGAATGGCAGCACCACCAGGAGAGCCCAGGGGATCTCTGCTCAGCAGCTGCTGCAGGGCTGGCAGGCTGATCAGAACATAGGAAAGAGAGATGTGTGATGGGAGTTTGTGGTTTGGATCTGTCTCCTTTCACCGGGGTGATCAAAAGCAACTCTGGCTGTCAAAAAGTTTTAATGGTAAGAGGGGATAGTAACAAATCATTTAAAAACTTTAAGATACTGTCAGACAATCTAATGTTTAAGTCTTGGTGAGAGGCTAAAGCAGCAGTTTAAGAATTGCCTAGTATAGGGTTTAAGTATTTATACATATTTTATTAACATTAATTTTATAATTACCAACATGTTATTGTGCCAGATGTATGTTTATAAATACCACCAGACTCACTGTAGCACCAACTTCACTTCTGTGATAAATATTGACATGTTTGTCTCAGAAAATGATCTCTTTTGCTTTGGAGTCTTTAAGTAGTTCCGCTTTCTGTCATTCCCTGGAATTGATTTTTGCATGTTTACTCTTTGGGAACTGTGTGTACAATCCTCGCATAGCTGCCAGAACTTGGGTGATATGTTGTTCATCTCTGGAGCTTTGTTAAAGTGTTTAGAAAAGTGAAAAACGGAGATTTCTATAAATCTGCCAGAGAGTTGTAGCCAGCTTTGTTATTATTTTAATTTTTTTTAGAAGTTGAAGAAACTTGGAAATGGGCAGGAAAAGTTTAAAAGTGTTTTCTTTAACAGTTTGAAACATCATATTTCATGTTGCTATTATAAACAGTGAAAAGCCCTGTTCCCTTATTTGGTTAAAAAAGCAGACAAGCTATATGTACTGAGTATTCTGCCTTTAGGACCTTTTTTAACAACAATTATTAATTACAGTGCATGCTGGTTGGCATCCCAGATTGGTGCTACTGAGATGAGAAGCCAAATATTGAAAGTTTCTGTTTGAAGGCTCAGTTCATAACCCCTCTGTTTGGATTAAGAGCAGAATGTTTGTGTGAATTTTTTTGTAAAAAAGTTGAGCTTCCAATGTTTAATGGAAGTGGTATTATAACACAGGCCATGTCTCCAAAGTCCTCTCAGAATGAACAGCAAAACACTTTTAAATGCAAACATATGTTTCATAAACTTTGGTTTATTTAACTTTTTTTTTTAATGAGGAGATGAATTTTACAGCTGACAGAGTCAAAATTAGGCAGCATTATGTTCAACAAGCATTCCATCCTGAGGGTTTTTTTTAAGCTTCACAACAAAGATTTCTATTTATCTCAGATTACACAATGTTCAGTGACTGGAAGTCTAGCCTGTGTCAGAATTCTCACATTGCTCTGCATCCCATCTTCCAGGTTGGTTATCTGTTGCAATCTTAGTCTAAACTTAGCATTTAAAAGCTTTGTGCTGGCCCACAGTGCTCAGACATGAAATACTACCTCACTTCCCACACTCTGATGGCATTTATTCAGGAGGAAGGAGTTGACCACATGTGCCACTGCTTGCCCAGGAGTTGGGTGGCAACTCCTTCCAAGAGGTGCTAAATTATCAAAAAGCAGGAATGTCTTTAGATGAGCTTGTCCTAAATGTTTTAGATGTAAAAGTGGAATACAGAAGAAAGAATTGTGGAAGGTTGAGGAGAGATGATTTGCCCAGATAGACTCTGCTCATCCAAGTTCCATACAAAGCAGAGTGTGCTGTAACAATCCACCAGGATTTCTACAACACAAAACAAGGCTGGGGGGTTAGACCTGTGTAAATTCACTGTAAAAGGAGAAAGTTCACAGTCTTCAGACCTCTGCACAAAGGCACTGGAATTTACTCCTTTTTTTCCCCTCACAGATGATCTGGGATCACCCCAAACAGAGACATTGTGGCATGCTCTGACCAAGTGAAAGACTGTCTTTTCCCTTTAAACTCCCAGTTTTGGGTGTTTTGGGGGGTATGGGATCAAGTGTACAAGAGGTTATTAATAGTTGACATTACATGGCTCTGTAAGTGCCTGACACTGCCAGGCAAGTAATTCAAGATTGTTACAAAAGAAAAATCCAACAATTTAAAAAATGAAACAGAAATCATCTTCTAACCTTTTGAAAATTCAAAATGAAGCATTGTTTTTCCAAGTTCAACTGCAGTAGAAAGGAGACCAAGTTTTAACTTGTTTTTATTGTTCTTTACTACTCACAGACAAGAGAAAACACATCTGTAACATAAAAATTCAGACTACCTGTCTATAGGAATAAATTTGAAATATAAACTCTGAGCAATTAACCCACCCTTTATCACTCTGGAGAGAATTAAACTTCATATTTTAAAAGAGTCCTTTAATTTTTCTGTTTGTCAGCTCTTCCTGTTTGCTGGTACTGAATGCAACTAAAGAGTCTGGTGGGGAATTTAACACCTGGAGTCACCAAATTCTCACCCTTGGGTGGAAACTGGAGGACTTATGGGTCAAGTGAGAAAAAATATGGCAAAATATTAGGTTGTGCTTCTGTTTGGAATGTCTGGAAAAGTGTCAGTGTGTGGAATTGCTCCATCTAGGAGAGAAGATTTTACCCTTCATCATTCCTGCCAAATGGGAACAACCAGTAAAATGAAAATATTGATCTAAAATCTCTCCATACATTGCACATAATCAGCAGAATGGTCTATTACATGAGTACACTTCACATTAATAGAGTTCCAGGGATTAATGAGCTTAAGAAATACCACTGGAGACACTGGGCAAACTGGCAAGTCTATTCTTTCTTGTGAAGCTGTGCAATAGAAATGAATCCAAGCTCATTCTTAGGTCTCAGACTGAGATTGCAACGTCTGCAGGGGAAGGGAAAAATACCCTATAACAAGCAGCTCAATGCCCCATGAGCCATTACAGCCATAACTGAGGTAAATTATGACTGAAATTCAGGGGAATGAATAAAATCATCTAGACACAAATTTAATGTACCCCCAAAATAGCAAAATATGTTCAGAATTATATTCCCAATTTTTGATTGTTTTATCTTGTTTATTCAGCACCTGTCTATGTCTTACCATGCAAAATCCAAACCTCAGGAACTAAAAATATGTCTTGGTTTAGTTTGAATTTCCTGGCCAATGCACCAACAAATGTTATAGTTTAGGTTTACTAGTTTCAATATACTCATGTTTTGTTGTGAGATAGAATTAGGATAACCAGCACAAAATAGAATCAGGTTAAGCAGATAGATCTTGTCTTTTCTTCTCTTAGTTTGGCTTATGTATGTCCAGCAACATGGTCTTAATTACTTTTATGTGTTCCAGAATTAGCAGAGGAGGGAATAACTGAATGGAAAGAAAGCATTATCAAGTGAGTAGAGCTGATGAGGACAGTTCCGAATTAGTTTTGTCAGCAGCATTTCTGGCTTCTGAGAATCTGAAGGGTCTCATTTCTGAGATGTCAAGCCAGCAGTGGGGGAGTTGCCAAAAATAAAAGACAGCTTAAGAATAAATATAAATCCCATCTAGTTTAGAAGAACTCGTCATAGGGTAAGAGTTTCCCACAGGACTGAGCCCAGGCAGGGAAATGGTCCTGAGGACGCTTCCGTTCCGGAGGAATCCCCCTTCAAACTCCAACGTGTTGTCACAGAGCCACCATCTCCAGCTGCCAGAAAGAGTCCTATGAGAAAATGACTACCCTGACATTTCCTTCTGAGGTCTCTTCTTTCTCATTTTCTAACTGCAGAGCCTCTGCCTGGGCGTGTGAGTCAGTGGCACAGGCAGGATTCATTGGCTCTGAGGCAGAAATACAGCTTTTCCATGGATTTCTATACCCCATCTACTACTGCTTTATCCAAACGCCCTTCAGCAGTGTTTAACAACAGGACTGCCATCTGCCATGTGCCTGCTCCCTGCTTTCCTTGCCAGTGGGAGAAGTGGGAACAGTGCAGTGTGTTTCATAACACACCCTCCCCCCCAACACGTGCATCAAGGCACCCAGAGCTCTACATGTAAATTAGAGGAAGATCAACATCCCAGACATGCTCCCTGAACTTTGTCTGGAGGGTTGTGACATTTAGGATGGTCCCCAGCTGCTTGGGAAATCACCAGGAGATGGGGAGACCTGCAAGGAGGTGAATTTTATTGTAGAGCTCCACCACACCAGGGAATGTGCATCACCCTGGCCAAAGATATTTCCTCTGTTATTAGCAGCAGCTGATAATTGGGGGTTGCTCTTGAAAGTCCAGGAGCATTTCTAAAGTCAAGGCAAGCTACAGGCTTGACTGACCAGCTGTAAGACCTTTAACCAAAGGCATTACAATGAAAGCCTTTATGACTTCTGTCACATGAGATGAGCTGTGCTTTGAAGACACCCAGGTTCCAGAAAACATTGCGTATGAAGGAGCCGCTTTACAGTACAGATGGGCTGAATTAAAGTAATCAAATCTGTAGGAAGTGGGTATAAAATATGGTCAGCATTCAGAATGAAACTGTAAGAAGCCTCGACTTATTTGTACACAGGCTACTCAAGATTCTTATGCTCTCCTCAAAGTGCTGGTCCATGGGACTTTCCATGTCTTGATTCTCCAAGGAATCCCAAAAGTACAGCAAAAGCTGCAGGGAAAAAAAATAAGGACAGCAGGGTAGCTGTACTCAGAGGACCTAATTCCTGTTATTCACGTAATGTATGATTCACTTTATTATCTCTCTGTGCCTGTATCTTTCTCTATTCTTGGTCTGCTTACATTGAACCTTCTCAGAAACACCAATCATATTTGGGCATCATCATTGCCATCTTCCAATAAAACAATTCTTCACTTTGAAAAATGAGTGGGGCACTAGGTAGGTGCTTTGGATAAGGACTCAGGAAAATGGAGTTCACTTCTCAGGTGCAGCACAAAGTTCCTGCATGAATTTAAACAGGCATTTACCTGGGCTTCCACTTCCCACATGTAAAACAAGGAGTTTTCCTTACTTTCTGTGTCTTGCCTAGTTGGATTTGAAATTCTGTGGTGCATGGACCTCCGACAAAGTATATTTATCTACATGCAGGACCAGGAACAGGGGAAACTCAGGCAGAGTCTCTGGCATGAGGCTGTTTTACATCTGCTGGTCAGGACGGAGTTTTGCCCAGGGTTGAAGATTTGCATGTTGATTTGCACTTTTTTTTCCAAGCCTGGAAGACAAGACAGCTTTGGAATTCAAAACCTCAGTCAGGTTCACCAATGTTTCTAATTTTTTTTGTAAGTCTGCCTCTTCAGATAGTGAGAAAATATGAAATTAGATAAACTTAATCTCTTTTTGTATTTTGCTGTCTTTAGAACTTTACACAGCTCAGATTTTCACTTTATATCCATGACAGATGAAATTACCAATCTGGATTCCTCACTGAAGTTAAAATGTTGGCAGAGCTGTTGTCCAGGTATGGATTCCTGGATTTAGTCCCTGTTGTTCACTCTTAAATATTATTATACACATACCAGTGGGGGCAGAAGAAAATTCTGGCACTGAGTCTGTTTTCAAATCACCCCATTAATACAGAACTTTTTACCCCACTGTCAATCCTTTTGCTCAAAAGCAGAAACTTGGGATTCAACAAATCTAACAGCAAACTGCCACATAGGAAAGTTCCATTTGAAGCTTAGGTGGCAGTTGCTATTCCCTCTTTTCCTTCTTCTGAGCCTTAGAAATTGCCCTTCTCTTCCCACTGCAAAGAGACCTCCTTTTAAGTGCATTTCCCTAAGGAAATGAGAATGTGTATCTACTTAATTTAAAAAGACTGCACAGAACTGTGTTTTGGAAATTTTCTAATCTGATGATGGGCTGCAGTCCCTCTCGCTGTGCTGCAGACACTGAACCAAAACAAACCAAGTTTTTGCTGACACTCTTTGCTCTCCAAGTGGATTCTCATTTTCAGAAAGGATCAACACATCTTCCACTACAAAAAGGTCAGTCAGGTCCTTCTACCCCTCAGCAGACGTCTGAGCTTCATTTCTTATTTTAATGGGAATTGGTATCACCAGAAACTGGGACACTTGTTTCAGCCATTTAGAGAAATGGGAGGATTCAGATTAAGATTTTACACATTTTAAACTAAAATAAGGGTGCTGAGCAATCTTGGTAGAAGGATAATATCAGGTAAACAGAGCTGGGGGCTGGTATTTAGTAATTGCTGAGAGCAGCTAAATGGTAAACAGCTGAAATGCACCTCTATTTGTCAGGAGAGCTGAAGAAAACTCCGAGTTATTCCTCTGTTTTTCATTCCCTACATCTTGAAAAGCAGGCCATTTATTGAAAGTGATGGGTGGTACTGTGTGGGAATTAGCAGTGATGAAATGCTTAGACTCCCTGAAAATCACAATCAGCACGATGTTATTATTGCCTCTCTTCAATCCTTCAAAATACATTCTGTTCTCAAACTCTTCAAGTTAAATGATTTCTTTAAAAACCTTTAGGCTTAGGAAATCATAGTTGTCTGCAATATTCTCAGCTAAAATTAGTTATATGCTGTGTGAACTATGCTACAATAATGGTGGTGTCGTGTACTCTTCAAACTGCTTTGCAAATGTGAACTGATTTTCCATCTGAATTATAGTAAATATCTATTTTTATACTTCATTCCCCTGTCTGTGATTTAATATTTTGCTTAAATAAAGCAGTATGTATATTTTATCCAATCCTGCTACTACCCCAATAAAATTTTAGAGGGTTGAATAGAAGAAAAATAGCTGTGTATATCTGTGAGTGCTTCACAGTTCTGTCCTTATTCCAATGCATATAATAAAATAAATACTTCATACTTAACTTTTTTGCAAATATATCAGTGATATAAATGCTAAATACATTTAGAGTGTTTTTCCTTTGAGGAAATAATAATTAATCTCTCTCTTTTTCATCCTTAACTTTATTTCATTGCTGAAGGGGGTCATGTGCAGTGGCTTTAAAACCCCAAAAATTCTGATTTCCCAATCAATATTAGTCATATATTGCCAAAACATGGGAATGATTTTATACAGCTGACATTAAACTGAAAACCATTTAGGACATGTATTTTGATACAGGGTTGTTTTTTTTTTCCTGGCTTGCTGTTGAATAGCCAAGAGAAAATATCTTATGGAGATGTCTAATTCTTCTTCATAGTTCCCTTTGTCTAAAGAAATAATATAATATAATATAAATATAATATATTTATAATTACAATAATATAAAACAAATATAATGGGTCCACTGTGCTATTGCTCAACCTAATCCAGTGCTGGATAAAACCAGGTTTACCAAAAGGTTCCATTTTGATATTCTCAGGAAAACACTTCCTTTCATCCTCTCAGTTTTTCAGTGGTCATCAAAAGCCCAATTCAGTAACGAGTCAAACTGAAATAGATTGCACAAAATCCTCTCCATGCTTGTTTGAATAACTTTTGCCTGGAATTCACACTGCAGATCTCCCGAGACCTTCTCATCATATTGACATTTCCTCGCCCTGCTGGGTCAGGAACAGGGCACTGAATGTTCAGAGCCTTTGCTTCTGATCACCACCAAGCAGTGAAAACAATTAACCTGAACTTAAACACTGGCTAAGCTCCAAAAAATTGAAGTACATTTGGTTGGATTTTGGACCCACAGGTTATATCCTATACATTTCATCAGAGACCAAGGTCACTGTTTTCTCTAACCAGGAGCTGTAGCCATAATGTGGAGGCTTTAACCTCCATTCAGTCCTTGTTCAAACAAAGAACAAAAGAATGACCAGGAATGAGGGAGGAATTAAAGGACCCTTTAAAACAACACCTAAATAAGCAGCAAAGCCCAAACCCAGCACAGCAAAGTTGTGGCTTGCCTAGAGTTAAGCTAGACTGAAGTGATTTCCTGGAGGTATTGAAAAAACCCAACAAAACCCAAACGACCTTGGGAACTTCAAAGACAAGTCAAGCATAAATTATGTGTCTTTTTATTATAAGTACTCTAATAATGTTTAATTCTATCACAGGTTCTTCTAAGGTATCAGAAACAAGGAGGCCAGAAAAGTTTTACAACCGAATTTCTCTTTTGCAGTGATGAACTTCTCTATTAAACACATGATACTTAATAACCATCAGTAAAAGAGATGTTAGTTTAGCAGTCATTTCTAAACACAATTTTGGTGAAAAAAATTATTTCTTTCAAACATTTTAAACATTTTTCCTGTTTCTGAGATGTGTCTGCAGTATGATCTCAAGCACTAAATTCAGTTAGGCACAGGTTTATTTACTACTGTAATTATTGAAGGAAAAATGGAATTATTCCTTGCAGGGAAGCTGACAGCAGACTACAGAAATCTGCTCAAGGGCTGGGAGCTTTTTTTTTTTTTGATTGCTGCAAAGGAATCTGTTGAGAAAACAGGATATTATTTGCATAATGCATCAAAATGACTGTTAGTTTTCCTTTATGAAGGCACAACAAACTTCCTGACACAGATAATATCCTAGCAACTCCTTGTGGTACCAGAGACACCATTCCAGCAACAGAAATATTTACAGTATGTTTTTATGGCATATTAAGTCTCAGCTATTTAAAAAGCTGGAGGAATTGTTCTGTATTTCTAAAAATGGATGCTTTAGAGTAAGCTTTTAGAACTATGCATAGTTTAGAATCCAGTTGTTTCTTTTTGTGTGAGATGCAGGTTAATTTTGGAGGAATATTTTTAAAAGACATGATATTCCTGTCATTTTGTATTGGTCAGTGTTTTCAACAAATTTGCAGCAGAGTGGTAATTTTTTGTTAGACAAAGACTGGAGAATTTGGAGTAAGAATAGCCGTATGGTAAAATTCAATTTTACTAAGTAAACTAAGTCATAATATCTATATAAAAAATATCAACAGGAAACTGGGGAAGGCATAGTTGAAAATCCGTACTTTAAGATCTGAATATTCAACTTCCATTTTATCTAAAACATTATTTTTTTAAGAATAGCATAACATATTAATCATAGTCTATTGATGGCATAATCTTGATTTAAATACACAATTTTAATCTTGTAAATTTTTACACCATAGGAAATTTGCATGAATATGAAACTCTTAAATGAAAAACTAAAGAATTTGGATAGTAAAAGTCTGGTTTCTGAGCTGGCTTTACACTCTGGGGGTGGTTACTCATATGTGCCCATTCCATTACAGAACTTCATGGGTGAGGAACTTCCTGAGGCCCCTTCCTGAAGAAAGTTTTGGCTGCAGAAGGATGATTAGGTAGAGGTGGAGGTGGAGGTGGAGGTTCCTCCTGAGCAATATTTTCCCATTTATATGCTGAGATGTCTTCTGTGGTGCCTTGCCTCAAAAAGTGAATATGTAACCAGTCTAAACCTGCATTAAATGGGTGTGAAAAACCAGCTTGAAAGTCAAGATCCACTTGTATTTCATAAAAACCTTTTTCTTTAGTTGCAAATCTGGATACTTCATTGTTTTTACATTTCAAAGCTGATCAGAAATATCAAATAAGTGAAGAAGGGCAGCCCTGTTTCCTGTGAATGAGCTCTGCTGTGCACATTTCCCTGGCATCTCTAAGACCTGATGATCTCTTTGGAGGACACCACATTAATAACCCAGCATTGGCCAACACTTGTATATTTATGTTTTTGAGGCTTTCTCATTGAATGAACTGAGTGATTCGTTTGCCTGATGACCCAAGTCAGGAAACTGTGTGTTCAAAGTACCCTGCCATCAATCATTTTCTTAACTTTAAACACATGTCAGGTCCCCATGAAGCTGACCAACCCTTTGGGTCACTCTGGAAATTGGCTTTGGAGCAGCTGAAAGAAGTAGGATGCAGTTTTAAAGAGTATTTTAACTTAATCCTCCATTCCTCAAGATAAAAAAAGTCAAGACTAGGCCAGGAAGCTTATGATTTTTTAGCAAATGGAAAATAATGCTCAGCACACTCAGCTACCACCACAACCAGGAGCTGCAAGAATTCTGCAAAGTTTTCTGTGAACGCAGGAATCTGTGTGGAGTTTTGCTTAATTTGTTTCATTAACTCTGTCGGGAAATATGATATAGTGCTCAGGAACATAAACACTCTGACTTACAAGTTTGTTGCCATACAAGTAAAGGGCTTTTTCTCAAAGTCATGGCAGACATGAGTGTAGACAAAGATATTCTGCATAGCAGGGGAGGCCACCCACAAAGTTCTATGAATTTAATTTTTGATTCGCATTCCTCCTCTCCCATAAAAGCCAAGGTGGGCCATGGCTGTTTTCCCATAAAGCTCTGAGAATGCTCATTTGGGCCTTGAACAGAGAACAAACCCACACACAGCCCCTGGCCCCCCCAAAAAGATCCTCTTTTTGTACATCCAGCAGGGTACCAAATTCCCCAGGGGAAACACTCAGGCTGAGGGAAGCACTGCAAGGATGTTTTCCTTCTGCATTTTAAAAGGAATTCCCTGGCTGCCATCAGACCTGTCCCCAAGGCCAGCCACAGGAGATGGCACTGCTGGAGAAAAGGCATTTTTGGCTCTGGGCACCTTTGTTTTACAGCTGCTGAGGAGGCCCCGTGGGTGGTCAGAGCCTTCGGTTTCTCTTCTGCAGCCAACAAGAGACAGGAGGGAGATAACAGCAAGGGAAAAGGGGCAGAGAGAGAGAGAGTCACAGAATGGGCAATCTGAGACATGTGGAGCCAGATTCTCTGGGAGCTAAATTAGCTTGTCCCTGGTTATGCCAATTTACGATTTTGATGTCTTGTGAAAAGTGCATTTTATGTCACAAAATTAACGATGGAGCAAAATTAACCTCTAAACACAAATTTCTACTGAGTACATTCCCCATCTTCCACTTTAGGACAAACATGAACCAAATCAAGAATAACACTGATATATTTTTTTAGCAGAGGCTAAAAACCTGTCCCTGCTCCCTTATTATTATTTGTTGCTGTGTTTGCCTGGAATTTCAGCAGACACTTCTGCAAGTGGCAGTTCTGGGATGTATGGAGCCACTCACCTTGTTGTCTGAGTGGTTTTAAATCCATACAAAGCAGTTCCTGGCATTCTGAATATGTGTGTACATAGGCATTGTCAGGCCATTTCTTTTTCCAGTTGTTACTGGATTCTAGCAAAAATCCTAGGAAAAGGCTCACTATAATTCCCTGCAAGTACCATTGGTTTAGGAAGATGAAACTGGGAACTGGGGTATTCCTCTGTTGGAAGAAGCTGAAAACAACTTAAGCTCAGCAGATCTACTTTAATTCTGTCTATGTTTTGTCCTGAAAGTGAAGAGAAAATATCCTTTCCCTTATAACCTTGACAGTGTTGGTCCTTGATCTGCATCAGACAGCAAATACACAGATGAATTTTGTAATGTAGTGAAGGAAAAGCGATTTTCTCTGTTCCCCACTTTCTTTATTTAAAAAAAAAAAAAAAGAAAAAAAAGAAGAAAAAAGAGGGCTTTCGGGACAAACCTGTGCTTCTAAAGGAAGGTGTGGGTTCGACACCAATATCCTTGCTCACTGTCTAATGACATTAAGAGTTACTTCTCCAGCATCCTCTTAGGTTTTTCCCATGGCAGCTCTGGAGATGGAAGCCCTGGCTCTGTTCTGTGCTGACAGACACCCTGAGAGTCCCCAGAGGAGTCAGCCAAGGTCAGTCCTGTCCATGTGGGGTCTGCAGCCTTTCTGAGGCACCCCACCCTCAGCCTGGGTGACCCAAACTCTGTAATGTACAAGTCCCCAAGCACCCTGGAAGGCAGTGTTGGGTGGGATGTGCTGCTTTTCCTGCCGTGTCTCCTCTGAAACTCCTGTCCTGGCAACAGCCCCGTGGTGCTCTTATTGTGCACGTGACGTTCAACCAGCATGTGGTGGAGCAAGCAGAAATCCTCTACACTGTGTTTGCAGGAAATCATTGCTGGTCATGCTTAACAGCCACATCTCTGTGGAGTTCAGTGACCAGAGGGGCCAAATAACAGAGGGGATGCAAAGGCAGCAGCTGTCCCCTCTCCCTGAGGGACAGGCATGACCCTGACTTTGCAGGGCTCTGCCTCTGAGGGTGCAGATCCACCCAGGACGATGCACAGGGTGGCCCTGGGAGTCAATCTCGTGGTGTGTGAGTTCAAAGAACCTCATCCAGCAGCAGCCCTGTCCTCTGTGCTGTGCTGCAGAGCCCAGGAACTGCCTGAGGCAGGACCAAGGGCAGAGCTGGCTGACTCCTGGCTCAGGAGGGAAAGGACAGGCACCCCAGGAGCAGCTGTCCTACTGTCCACAGGCCACAATGCCCCTTCCATCCAGAAATTTTCTGGTTAAGCACTGACAGTGTGGGACAGATCTTGGTTGCTCCAGTGGTCACAAGTGATGGATATTCAGACAAACTCTCTGAGCAGTGTGAAGCCAATGGGTCCAGTACTGTCCTGAGCATCAAACCCTGTCAAACCCTCAGAAGTAAAAAGAAGGTACTAAAAATCACTCATCCCATCAAATGCTCTGTCAGATTGTCCCTCAGAGGAGGGATACAGAGCCAAAGCTCTAAAGCAAAAATCACCATTTCTGTGCTGCCCTGGCTCTGACAGAAATTCTCCAAACTGACCAAAGCTGCAGCCCTCGGGCTGGTGGTCATTGTCCTGGCTTGCTGAGGGTGAGGACCTGGTTCAGCTGCTCACACAGCTCTGTCTCACACCCTGTGAGCCACCCCAGCCTAGCTAAGACACCCACGTGCTGGGAGACTTACAGCACACACCTGGGGCTCCAGGCAGAAGCCAGGCAGGATACTTTGGAGCATCTCAGTTGGGCTGTGGGGCATCAAGATCTACATCTTTGCATTGACTTTCACTCTGAACTTAAAAAATCAGACAAAACACAGTGATGGGCACTGTGAGGGAAGCACAGACAGAGAGAAGAATACCTCTTTGTGTGCAGGTCATTTTTCCCAGGCATGCTCATGATCAAGCCCAAACTTTCCTTATCATCACCTTGTTCAAGCATCTTTTCATTTATTACAGCAGGATCTGAAGCTTCCCTGTGGAACTTGAAGTTGGCTTCCCATGGGGACTTGTGTGATCTCCAGGAGTTAACATCCTGAGGCCGAATTAGCTTTAACACCTCTTTATTGAGTGGGTAAATATTTACATCAAATCGTCCAGACTTTAGCATAACAACTTCAATTCCTCCCGGCAAGAAAGCCAGCACAGGTCACTTTGTCAATGACAAGGCTTCCAGATAATTAAACAACACTCACTGGCCACTAATTTATATGCATTATAACTCAGACTTAAGAACTCAAATAGAATAAACTTCACAGACACTAAACACTTATTTGCTGTGACATTATTTACATTCGGGTCTACAGAAAGCCATAAATCAAAAGAGGACTTTAGAAGAGGAAGAAGAGAGAATAGTCTTCCTTTTCCCAATATTAATATTTAATAACCTTTCAGACATATGCAGCTTTGGATGCAATTCCTAGGAATAGGAATTTTACATAAGGACTTGAATGAGCCAAATAATTAATAGCTAAAAATGCTACAACTGCTTTTTCTGGCATAGTGGCAGGGCCTACTGTGAGATTTTAGGGCCTGGTGTGAAAAGAGGCAAAGGAAGATGTGTAAAAACATATTAGAAGTGATTGTTCATGCGGCAGAATTTGCAAATTGAATGTTGCAAAATTATTTCCAGGAGGGCTATGAATTCTTCTTTGTGGTAAATAAGTCTAAGAGAATAAAGAATACAAATAATATTCAATCAAAAGGGCGCTGTCCCCAAAAGTAGACTAGAAAAAACATCTGCATTTGGGGGTTTGAAGTGTTTGTTTTTTTTTTTAACTAATAGTGAGCCTCGAAAATGGGGAAGCTGAACAGGCAAGAAGTACAGCTACAATTCCAGGAGTCATTCATCTCTGCCACAGGGAAATAAATAAATCAATTTCTGTTAATGTTCCTGGGTTTTCTTGTCTGATGCTCAAATTTTGTCACCATCTTTAATTTTCATTATATGATTTTAGTAAAATGATTTTAAATTATTCAATTTATAACCACGTATGGAAAAATCATTAAACATTCCTTTTTCTGCATGCAGCAATATCCAAACCAATGTAAAAGTTGTTTTGTTTTACTTTGAGCCTTGTGCTTCTGTATTTCCCAAGGTGTTTTATTTCAGGAAAATGACCATGAAGATAGGTTGCATTCTTGATTGCTTTTGTATTTCCTTAGTTGTTGTATCTTTTATTACTCTTGGCAACAAATCAAAACCGGCAGAGGTGTCTTTTCACTTGCAAGCAGAGAGTATTATATACACCTTATCACTTCATTCAATCAATTGTTGTAGTGATTTCTCAGCTTTTCTTGGCTGTTCTTCCAGTCCCGTTTGAGTTTTCCCAAACATCACAGGGTACAATTAGTGCTAATAGTCAGCCATTATCTACATCATTTTTCAAAAGAGAAGTACTTGATACATTTTTCAGTGCAGGAGATCTGTTGGTTAATAAAGCCAGCTGGAAATGTAGGCATTTTTTTCCCTTCTAAGTGTTGTTATTTTACATCCTGTTTGGTGTTGAGTAAATACACTGCTTAAATGTGGAGTATATTTTCTGTGTGGGCATACAAGAAGGGAAGGTACAAGCCCAGATGGATTTCTCATGGCAGCAGACTTTGCAGATATCTATGTTTAATCCCTCTCATTGAGAGAGACCTCAATGTTCAGGGCAGACACTGAGGTGCTTCCTCTTGATGCCAGAGGAGTTTTCACTCTCATAAATAAGAGGCCTTATCTCCAGCACTGAAAATGAAGGATATTTTCAAGCCAGCCCTATCAGATGGGATGCAGCAGGAGGCAGCCTCTCAGTTTGCTCATGGGTGTCAGCATCTCTGATGCTCTATCACACAGCCCGAGGCTCCAGGCAGTCGTCGTGCCTCCTCCCAAGTGCTGCTCTTGCTCACTGCTTCCCATTTTAGGCAGAGCAGCCACGAGAAACTGCCCTGCTCTGGAGCTATTATTGCAGAGACAATGTCCTGACATTTCTTCAGCTCTGTATTGCTACTGGATTTGTGTACTTGTGTTTATATACATTTTAGATTCAAAGGGCTCCCCTGTGCTGGAGTACATCCAGGCTCACAGGAGAGGTCACATTAAGGAGAGTTTTCCCTGACAGCTTCTCAGGGAAAGGCATTTTCTGCACTTTCTGTGCTGAGCCTGGGGCTACAATTCATCACCACAGGAATCTTTGATGGGGATGGCCAGATCTTCGAAACATGCAAATCAAAGTAAATATTTTAGAATTATCATGGTGTAAGAAAATGTCCTCATCTAATACTCTCTCATCCTGAGAGCTGCAGAGATAAGAAGTCACTCTCCTACCCCAGCCCATAAAAATTGCCTCTGACAGGGGGCTTATAATCAAAATAAAAAGAAAAGGCAATGCTAAAATATTGTCCATTCAGTGTGAAAATGGAGAAATATGGGGCCAGTCTTAGTCACAGGGTCCCGACTGCACTCTCAGACACCTTGACATTTTTAGGCTCTCTAAGTGATGTGAAAATCAAGATGAAGTGAAAATGGATGTTGAGGATGTCTGCAGCATGAAGAACAAAGCCCCGTTAAGCTGGAGGGAGGAAAGCAGGATCTTCTCAGGAACATACTGAAGGATTGACTGGAGGGACAGCAGGAGGGATAGAATAAAGAAAAATAATTTTTCACTGGTAAAAGCTAAAGGAGGCCAGGATTTCTAAACCAACATTCATCACCTCTCTGAAGGCTGACAGACTAAGGAAAATAAATAAATGCAGGAAATAATTACTGGCTACAGTAACATTACAAACACTGCATGTCACTGGAACTGTCTCCTGATCTTTCATCATCCAAGTGATGATTCCACAAGAAAGTAGATCTTGCAGCTACCAATCTCTTCAGGTGATTGAAGCATTGAGGCTTTCCCTGAGTCCTCTAATGGATACTATTATGCTTAGGTCAAATATCTATATTCAAATACCTTTATTCTGCCTGGGAATGTACGTCCTGGGAGTGTCCTGCAGACTAAGGGAGACTGCAGGGACGAAGGAGCTGACCCTCAAACTCACTGGAAAATGAGTTTATGTACTATCAGCTGTACCATCTGATACTGAGCCATGGGTATTTTTTTCTCTCCAATAAAATATGGATTTGAAGGCAAAGCTTTGCTAAGTCACTGTCATAAATAGTTGACACAAACTGAGCCTAAGTATTTTTCCAGGGAATTGAATTCCCACTGAAGAAATGTTGAAGCTTCCCATTTTCCATGTGAACTGGATAATAATTTTCTTTCCTCTGCTAGGGAAACAGAAGTCACCAAAACAACTAAAAATCCTATTCTGATAATAGACAAGCTGGCATTTATATAGATGCAATTGCAATTTACCTCTCAAAAGTTCACTTGCAGATGAAAAGGTTGATAACACTATTTAGAATATGAATCATACATTTGTCTTTTCCTTTCTGGTGAAGGCTTTAGTGAAATAATATGTGTAGAAAAATTAATGCTTCTCCTCTAGAAGGGAGATGCATGAAAGTGCTGGAGCTGGTTTCATCTGTGTTGGGCTAAATCAGGGGCTTTTGCATTTATCCATGCATGTATCCTCAAGTTAAAATATGGTCTCTACAGTGCAAGAACAAGTGCTTTGATTGCACTATTTTATTTCAGAGTGGTGGTTCTCAGCCTTCCCGTTTAATGACTTCATAATAGCCAAGGGTAGATCCCAGTACTGCTCAATTTTTTCTGCACTAACTCACATTTTTTTTTGCTCAGGTTTTCCTGACCAAATCAGATTGGGATTTAATGTTTTTAGTGTTTCAAAGGCTGCTTAATAAACACCAGCCTGGATTAACTTGAACTATTATTTTCTAAGACCTTCAGATTTGTCACTGGAAGGCCGAGCATTGGAATGACCACGTTCCAAACATCTCTGAAGCTAAAACAAAAGCAACAATACAAATACATATGTCAAGGACTTGTGCTTTTCCTTTCACCATCCCACACACATTTGTTGCTGTTCTGAAACATTCTCCCAACGTTTATGTAATGCAAGTAATTCCAATTTCTGCCTTACATAGGATTGCCTCTGTGCCTTAGGTCACTGCATGTTTAAGTCTTAGTGCTTTGAATTAATATGAACTGATTAATCAAGAAAGCAGTTTTAAAACCCCATGTTTTTTGATGAGGGGCTTACAGAATCAGACCAAGAGCAGGGCTCTATGAAAACTGGAATAATTTGGGGGTTGGGAGAGAAGGTCACATGAACTGTGTTTTACTTTCAGGGCTTTTTGGTGATGGAAATTAGAGGCACCTGAAGTCCATCTGAATCTTGGCCCAAGGAGCACCAGAGGACATTGTCAGGCACGCAGATCTAGTGACAGGAAAAAAACTGGCTGAGACTTGAAGGAAACAAGTGTCTCTCATGTGTCTTGAGACTAGGAATTAATAAAAATATTAAATTAAAAAGAGGCATTTTTCAGACACATCCTTCAAACTTCAACATAAAGAATATCTGGTGATGACCAACCACGGAGACAAACATCAGGTGTTTGTACCTCTGCTTATACAGTTGCCACAATTTCTCTACTTTTCTATGACTTTGCAACTTTCTTTTATGACAATAGAGAAATTAATTTGATAATAATACGTACTCTGACAATGAAGACTTGGTTTCAAATGTCAAGTGCCACAAAAAGAGAGGCTTATTTTAACAATTTATTGCCAATGGAAATGGGTGAAGACCCAAAAGGCCTAGCAGGATATTTATTGGTCTATCAGGCAATTTGAAAGTTCATGAGTACAAGCACAATCTCAGATTCTATTGTTGTTTCCAGTAGGACCTATAAACCACTCTCCACATTTTCCAAAACAAAGAGAGCAATAGGCTTCTTCCTGAATTTCATATCACTGAAATAAGCAGATTTCAGCTGCTCTCAGCTTCACCAGGCCGAACTGAAACAGAGCAGCCCTATCTGTAATTAGAAATCCATAAATCACTCATCCAGATTGTGTATTTTTTGTAATTCAAGGTAGGCAGGATGTGTTATGCTAACTTTTAAATCCAATCCATGACCTCCTGTGTTTTGAGAACAGGGCCAAAGATGGAGCTGGAAAATGAGTGTCTTGGTGTTACAAGACACACTGTGCATTTGTGAAATACAGTTTGGAAAGCGTTGCAGAGTGGCAGCCATGCACAGGAAATTTGATATGTAACAGATTTAGAACAGTTATAAGGAACAACTTCCTTTATGATGACGTCTAGGAAGTAATTTATCATCTCACAGAGGAGTCTGGCACCTTAAAGTGTTTATCTAAGGAAAGGAAATGAACCCCTGTCATCTAATAGAAACAGTATTTGATCCATCTCACAAAGAAGTACACTGGTCAAAGGAATTTTAAATAATCCTCAGCTCCAGCATTTGGCTATACCTGCTTCTTGTCTCCAGGAAGCTCTCAATCCATTACTTTCCTGGTGTTTTCCTTTCTTTTCAATCCTTTCCTTATTTAGACAATCTCTGGGTTTGAACATTATCCAAGCTTTATTCCTTTTCAGGTTAAATTAACAAATACCTCCAATTACATTGAGTTAAATAGCAGGTGTACTTTAAACACACCAAAAATTTAGTTTTCAGGAAGAAAACTGGCTTGGATTCACTAAATATTCCTGAAGTTTATTCCACAGACTGGAGCACAAAGGCAGCCTCAGGGACCACCACTTTTAATGCATGATCCAAAGTCCATTAAAACCTTTCCACAGTCTTCAATGGGGCTTTGATTAAGGCGTGTGGGTGGGACCATCATTGAAAGCTTTCCTGAAAGAAGTGTGTTATAAGGAGAAATTTATTTAAAACAAGCAGAGAATGAGGAGGGAAACCTGAAAGAGAGGCAAAAAGGAGAACAGGATGGGAACAGGTTTGATGGGAAGTATAAAACGGAGTGAAAATAGCAAGAAAGCCCATGAGGAGAAGCCCATGAGAGCCAGAATGCACAAAGTTGCAGATTCATTGGTCCTTTGAGACAGAGATTTAAAACTGATATCTGGGCTGAGCAATATAAGCAGGAATCTGAATACAACACCAAGAACAGCAAGGAGTAATGAGGATTCTTCCCATAGTATTTAGGGATGGATGAGAAAATAGGCAGGGAGGAGATCTGGGAAAAAAAACCAGAATCCTGGAGCTTCAAGTCTTATTTGCTAAGTCTTGGTAGTGAGAGTTTTCACTGGAGAAGGAGCAGCTTGATGCCATCCCCAGCCTACTGTCCTGAATTTCCATGAGGGTAAAACTAAAAGAAAAGTGTGAAATTTGGTGTCTCAGAGAATGTTTGCACCTTTTATGGCTTCTTCTGCACCAACCATCCACATGGACATAGAAATGTCTGTTTCAAGGACAAGTATGAAGGAGGTCATAGGCTCAAAGTGATCAGTACTGAAAGTTGTAGTTAATTCCCCGAAAGAATGAAATAGAAACTTAAAAATTAGTCCTGGTCTGCAGTCAAGAAAAGCAGAAGAAAGAAGACTGTAGGGAGACTAAAGGATATGATTGTTTTCTCTGTGGGGGGAAAAAACTATGAAGTGAGAATAAAAGGTGAGCAAAAGTTGTTGCCAAATATCAGCTTCTGGTCAAGGGGTGGAATGGAAACAGCTCTTTAGGGTTTGTTTGGAGATGATTGCTCTCTAGGGCTTCAGACACAAAATATTCCTGTGAAGTGACCAATAACAACTGAAACAGGTTGAATTTGTAGTTTGGGGACAATGTTGATTGTTTCATTAGGTAGTGCAGGTGAGTTCTAGACCCTTTGGTTTTCCCTTTCACTAGGGAGCCACTGCACACTGCACACAAGAACTTTCCCTAAAAAACAACAAAAAATTAAGCAAATAAAAAGAAAAGAAAGTTATTTTTCTGTTCCCTTTGACCCAAATCTCCCTTTTCGTGATGGTTCATCATGGCCACCACTGCATGATACCTTTGAGTTTCCCACCTTTAGGGATCTGCAGAGTTCAAAGCTTGTGATTCCTGGCTTGTCCTGACTGTCAGGTTCAGCAGCTTCCTCCAGCACTGCTCTTGGCTTCCCCACAGGATTTACACCTCCCTGGACTCTCTGCCTTCCCCCATGGCACAGAGAGCTGCTGGGACAGAATTCAATGCTTTGTTCTTGGTGCTGAATTCAGCACATTCCCACAGAACAGGATCACAGGGTTTAGTCTGGCAAATTCCACTTGGTATTCCCTGCCTTCTTCCTCTCCTACCTGTCATGGGACATGGCCATTGCTGTCATCTGCCTTCTGCCTCCCTCCAACTTTTGGTTAATGGTTTATGAAGAATGTAATTATCTGCCTGAGCATCTTTCACCCTATCTATAACATATTTGAACCTCTCATTAAAAACATTTTTAGGAGCTGCCAAAGTAAGGTGGGGAGAGGGGAGGGAAAAAAAGCTCCTTCCCTGTCCCTGGTCTTGGAAAGAAACTCTCCAGGTGACAGGTTTTAGCTATGACATTTATTATATGTTCCCTCCTTTACTTGGAGAGAGTGTTATCTAATTGCAGCACGATGACAAATCAATTCCAACTCCTCTCTGACACATCTTGCTTTCTTCTCTTACTTTCAGTGGGTTTACACTGAGACCTCATTTGGCTGTGCTCTCCTACCTGACTGAACTGTCCTCCCCTGACCTGTGCTTGTCTTTGGAACAGCACATCAGAGGCAGGACTTGAGCTGGACAGGAAAAGTGTCCTGAGTCCAACAAGCCTTTCAGGTTTATCTCTTCTCTGTGTTCCTGAAGTGCCAGTAAAACCTTAAATCACTCTCTCAAGTACAGAACATCTGTCTTCCCCACAAGTTATCCAAGCTTTTCTTCCTTAACGACCTTAACTTGGCAAATTACTCCTGTGTTTACTACCTTGGTGAGATCTCAGAGTTTGAATTCCCAGTCTGGCCTTAATTTTCCAACTTCATTCTGCATGTACCATTCTCAGAGTAGTTTCCTGTTCAGTTTTATGATGATTCATTACACATTTTCACTACTTCTAGAACTAAACCTCTTCTTCCTTTTCCCTGCATAGATCCTGGCTCTGGCTGATTTGTAACAACAAGAATTCCCGAGAAAGGCTAATTCCTTTATAGCTGTGTGAAATAGATGCTAAGGCCAGGCTGCAGGTTATTGTCACTTAAGTCTACATAAACCCTGAATAATACCACTGAAACCAAAGGAAATAGATTTCAAATTACCTACCCCATGTTACACCTTTCAAGCAATGTGTTTCATGCAATTTCAGAAGAGGCCAACTTCTAAAGTAGTCTTGCTCTTGTTGTAACATTTTTGTAGTAAGACATTTTCAGCCTGATAAATTGTCTGAGCTAACATGTAAAAACCCTCTCTTTACCAAAACCCAGAAGACTGGCTCAGAGTTGTGTGATAGCATAACCTGCTGTGTGTCCCATGACCTCTCCTGATAAAGCATTTGATGGCAGTTCACTACAGATCCCAGTCAGGCCCTCTGAGGCCTAACCGTAATTTTTTTTACAAGATATTTTCATCTTTGGTGTAAACCCATCAGTTTTTATATAATTTCTATTCTGCAAGAAATAAATTCTATTCTTATGCATATAATTTCCATTCTATTCTGTGACTACAGTGGAAGTGGGGCTTTTGTCTCCTCCAAGGGCAGTGTTTTATGTGACTGTGTCATTTGAATGGAGCCAGTAAATAAAATCATTCGCTTCTCCTTCAGTCTCTCTGACTTTCGATACATTCACCCAAAAAATTTCAAATCTTTTAAAATCTTGTACCATCCATCAACCTTTCAATGCTTCCAATTCTAGCATCTGCCAGCTCTGGATGTTGGCACTCTCCCATCATTTCTACCCTGCTCATCATTCAGCCCTCAAGAGTAAGGGATTAGAGAAAGCCTAAAAATACCACGAAGGATGTCATTAATTTCAGTCACTAGCCTGGAAAGGCAGACACTGCACATTCTGTTCAGACCTTTGTCCACCTCAGCCTTTCAGCCTTTCCACAGCTGCCCCAAACCGTGGTGCTCCTCCTCAGGAGCACAGGGAGCCTGGTGAGCCTGTCCCAGAGCCCTTCACACACTTTCCTGCTCTCCAATATCAAAAGCTAAATACTACTGAGATAATTCTGTCATTGCCTGGTGGTGCCTGAGAAAATTATTTCCCTAATGTTTTGGTTCCTCATCTACTTTCTGCCTACTCCGTGTCTATAAATAGGGTTAGTATCATTTGAGCAGGGAACTGCAGCTTCGTGCTCAAGGTTTATTTCTGCTCCTCTAATCATCTGGTAATGGACTATGTTGTAACATTCCTCTGCATCAAAAGGAGTAGTCAGCATTTATTTTTGCTCCAGAGCCTGAAGACATCCTAACTGCTTCAGAAAAGAAGCAGGAAACCCATTGCCAAACATATAACCTGCCATCACCAGACTGAAGGGTAGGTAATAGCACAGAGTAGGTGAGTGACAGAAAATTAGGAGAATGATTTAACATAAAAAGATAACCAAAACAACAATGGGATCGTGGGTTTTCTGGGCAAGGCCATGATCTGGTGTCACTGAAGCTGTCTGAATGAGCAATTAATTTCCTATTGGTTTGTTCAAAAAAAGATGTACTTCTGAATATTTGCCTGTAGCATTGAGATAGTTTCCTGTGTGCTAACCAAGAAAGGAAATAACCTCTGAAGAGACTGGGAAGCGGTAAAGGACAGAGCTTATTCCAATGTGATTTTTTCCAAGGGAGAAGGACAAGGCACAAGGGAAAGTGGAGTTGCTTACAAAGGAAGCAGAGAGCTGTATCAAGGACACCCACTGGTGCCGCTTGCTGAGCACCCTAAGCAGGACCACTGGGATGAGCTCTAACAGTGGGTGGGATTTCTTCATGTTGTTTCGTCCTTATTCACAGAAGTTTAGCTGAAAGAATATTTTTTTAATATTTTCGGTTCCCCAGACAGTGTCCTGCTGCAGTGGGATCATTTGAGGTCAGGACTGTCCCTGTAACATGGGGCTGTCTCTGGGGATGACTGACACCAGGCAGGGCTGCACAGCCTTGGCACAAGGGCAGGGCAGCACTGCTGCGTTATTATTGTTCATAATAATTAATAATTATTACTATTATAGCTGTAGGAATATTACTTCCCTGTCTCCTCATGTGGAGAAAAAGTTAGGAATAACAACACAGGCTGGGCTCAGCAAGGCCTCAGCCCTCTCTAAAATCTGCACCATATTTAAAGTTCAGACCACCTTCAAAGCATCACTTGACTTTATCTCTCCTTGTGTCTGTTCACACTGTCCTGGCCAAGCTGTTTTACTGCATTTTATCTGCAGGCTCGCTGTGACTCATGGCCACCCTCCCACTGTCACAGCCTTGCTCCTGTTGCCATTACTGGAATTGCAATGGCATGTGCTGTGCCTCAAGATGAAATACAGCTTCCCACAGCAGCCCTTGGTTCTCATCATTTCTTAGGCATGTTTTATTGAGGACTCTCAGGCCCGGCATGAGTCCTCTCCCCAGGCCACTCCAGATGAATATCTGTGGTTTCAGCTTGGAAAAGGGATCAGCCACGCTGCTGTGGCTGCCACGCCAGTGGGAATCAGTCTCCTGCTGTCCAGAGCACCAAACACTACTAAATCACCCCCTTGTGAGGGATTGTGTACCCACAAAATAGCATGAAGTAGCCATCCTATAGGAAAAAAATACCTGGAATGCTGAAAATGAACAGTTTGCTCTACTCATAACTCCAAGGTGGGAGATAAAATCCTATGTGTTATCTTATTAATTCTGGAGGGGGAGCAAGTCACTAATTTTGTGAGGTGCTCCTGAGGACACAAAAATGACACAGACAACCTTCAGACAGACAATCCTTCAGATTAGGATTTATTTGAAATATGTGGACTAGCAGCTGAATTTTCTATGTTCACAAGGGAGAAACATTCCTATGTTATTCAGTGTTTGTTAGTAAGAAATTGGGCAAACCAAGGCCAAGATCAGTAAAGCATGTAAAGCTTTAACTCTATCCTTGAGTTTAACTCTATCCTTAAGCACTGGAGCTTTTCAGAACACACCTTTTACAGCCCCACACTAAGTTCTGTGGCCCTCAGCTTCACATAAGAACAAGACTTCTGCTGGCTCTGTGTGAAAAGTTATGCCAAAAAACACAGCCCAGAACAATTCAGAGGCACAATGCTTTTAAAGCAGCATTAATAAGCTTCCCCTCTGTATTTCTGCACAGTCACAGTATCTGAACCTGCCTTTCAACAGGTAATGTTTGGACAGTATTTTTCATTACGAATCTTGTCCACAACAGCAAATTAAACTGAAAGGAAAAGAATAAAAATTACTTTTCTTTTTTCAATAAGAATTCCCATGTTGTACTAAGGTGAGGGGATCTTGCCAAGGAGTGACAAGCTCCATCTACTGGCATTAAATTGAATTTGTAGCTCAGCACGCTGAGTTTTGGGTCTATCTACAAGAAACAAGCAGGCAATTTCACTGTCTTTGTAGAATTTTTGTGCAATTCCATTACATTATATGTTAATCCATCTTATTTAAATATCAGTTATATATTCAAACTCTTGTGACAATTACAAAATTATGTGAGCATAGGAGAAAAGTCTTCCACTGCATGAGGTGCTGGGCTGTGTATAAATAACAATATCCACGCAGCAAAACCAGAGAAGTTTGTAGGATTCTGTTTGGTGTGGTGCTCACGTCCCAAAGACATGACCTGTGGAAAGCCAACAATTTATACCTGTAAATAGCTCCCCAAATGATTAAAAAGGGAGGGGAGATCTCACTTAATCTGCCATACATGGAGGAGCAGGGAACTACAAATGTAGGCTGCAAAAAGAGACACATCTCATCCTTTAACCAAGGATACAAATTTGATTTTTTTTCTATCAGTATTTACCTGAAACTCATAATTTCTATATATACTCTGCCTTTTCATATGCACTCTGCCTGCTCTCAAGTGTAAAATTGCAGTATTTTATTGGAAATAAATTTACTTGGAAATAAATTCAATGATTGTTTTGAAGAAGGACAACTGCTTCTTGTACCTGCAATTTTCATATCATGTGGGACTTTGATAACCTAGAGATAAAAATACATCATGCTAAAGTCATACTGAGTAAATGGGCACCATAACAATCGTGTGTATTCATGATTAAATAAAATCAGTCAACTCAAATACAGAATGGCAAGGCTTCTGTAATAGGGCATCACACAAATTCAGATGATTTTCAAGATATTGAAGACATGAAAGGCTTGAAGAAGTGCATTTCTTCCTGAATTATGTACAAGACATAGATTTTAATCTCGTAGAGCCAAAAAAAAAAAAAAAAGAAAAAGAAAAAGGAGAAGAGAGCAGGAAAAGCCTTGACGGGGATCTGGTGTTCAGAAAATTCAACAATCAGAAAAGTCTGTGATTAGTGTTAATAGAACATAACATCCTATCCGTTTCATGTTTATTTCCTTTTGAGGGAACATTCTTGCCTGAAATTGCATCCTGTTTCCAAAAAAGCCTCTATGCTGCAGCCTTACATGTACCCAGATGAGGAAAGTAGGTCGAGCAAGTCCTGTTCGTGTGCAGTGGAGTCAGCCGAGGGGATGTGCAAGTTCCAGCTGCCACTGGGGCTCCCCCTGCTCATCTGGCCCAGATGCTGCCCTGGTCCCTTCCTCCTGGAGCACTGCCTGGAGCTGGAAAACCAAATCTCTTCCCCATTTTCCCGTGGTTTGTGCTGGTGACCATCAGCTCCACGCTCCAAACTTCTCCTCCCTTAGCTTTTCTGACTCTGCCCTCTCCTGGCTACTCTCCCTCCTTGTTCATTGTTTCCTCCTTCCTGAGGCAAGAATTGAGGGGAATCTCACAAAGATCAGCCCTTGGCCCTCCATCCCCTCTCTGTGTATTTCAATAGTTAATAGTTTTAGTAGTTTTTAGGAGATAACTGTTTCTGTTTCATCACACCTGAAAAATGCTGGTGACCACATAAATAATGTACCTGCTATTTTTCAACTATTTTAATTCTTTGGAAAAACCCATTCCAAAGCATAGGGTCATTGACAATATCTTCCCTGTTTTCTTTTCTCAAGCTTAGGAACAGCAGCAATATAATTTTATGACACCATCAGTAGGAAGATTAACAAAAGCACTAACTGAAAATACTGTGAAAACATTATCACTTTTTTGTTTCAGTTTGGGTTTGTTCATTTTTTCTTCTGTATTTCTCTTCCTCTTTTGATTTAGACACTCATTTCAACTAAAACTTACTAATAATTTAATCTATTTTGCCCAGCTCTGCGCTTGGCAAATGCTCTCCTGTCACCTCAAATCTGCTCCAAAATCCTTGGCAAAGCCATGTCCCTGGACTTGCTCATGTCACTCCCTTCATAACCTGACTCTTCCTCCTCCTTCAGCCTCATTCAAAACCCCTCTTTGAAATTCCTCCAGTGCTTCTTACCCCTGAGCCTGACAACTTCTCTCAAACAAGACATGGAGCTGTGCCTAACAGAGATGTCCTTGACTGTCCCATTCATTTTTATTCATTTTTATTTTTATGCATCTCTTTGTTACTCTTTTGGAGAGGATTTCCACAGAAATCCCTTCCTCCAGAACCACCCTAGGCCATAAAATGTGTAGGACAAAATGTGATGTGATTTCAAGCTCCAGCCTTTTACTTTTTTCTTGTTCCTCTGTTGAGCAACACCTTACCTGCCTTCATTAATGTCATATAAAATATCTGATGTATAAAGGATCTGCCTGTAGCAGCCTCTGACTGCCCTAAACATCCTGGAAGCTTTTAATCAGCTGTAAATATGGAGGTAATCTCATTCAAGAAAATGGGACTAACCAACTGGGACTCTTGAGTTTAATACTGAGGTCCTTAAATAGTCAAAACGTGAAATAAACTAAATAAAAGAAGCTTATTTTGGTACTTTCATAACATTGAGACAGTATTCCAGTCATTTTTCTCAGAGTTCTCAGTGGGAAATATTGGTATCTCAAATCACATAATTTGTCTTTACTAAGTGCAAAATTCTCCTTTAGTATTTCCTGGAGCAGCCTAAGGCACTGATAACTCTGGAAAGAAGAGAGGTCATGAGTCAAATATGGGGAGCAGCAGTGCTCCAGTATCCAAACAATTTTATGCTCTTTATTTTGCCTTGCCAGCTTGTCATGAGCAGACATTTTTCTTCAGAGAATTCTGTGTGAGATAGAGGCAGAAATATTTGGGGAATCTGGGCCCAAAGTCATCTGATAAGGAAGCAGAGGGCTGGGGGCAACCTCTTATTATTTCTGAAGTGGGAGATGACACACAACTGGGGAAAAGCCCCTCCTCTCCTGCCCCTCCAAGTACAGAGTTGCACTACTTTGTCTTCACACTCCCAAAGGGGATCTCTAACCTGGCCATGAGCTCCAAAAATATTTTAATGTACCCTGACAGCTCATTAAAACAAATGCAAGGTGATACAAGAAAAAAAATACAGAAATAGTTAAAAATAGTCTTTATTCTGCTTAATTTGTTCTCTGGTTATTCCTGTTGTCCCTTTTTTCCCTTGAAAAACAAGAATTTTGACAGCTCTACCTAACACAGTAATACATAACAGGGTTGTCCACAGAAAGGATTTCATTCTACCTTATGTTTTGCTGTATTGGTTGGTTGGTGAAACATGTTTTAAATCTACAAGTTGTTCTGCTGGGTATATTTAAATACACATAACCTTTCCTCTGCAATTACCCCAGCAGTTTTCCCTTTTGCCCTGCATCTCTCCCTTCCTGAGCTTTGCCACAAAACCCTTTCCCATTTTCCTCCTGCTCTGTCCATGGCCCTGCTGCCTTTGAGCAATCCCACATCTCTGCTGTACCCAACAAAGCAGACTTTTCACCTTGAAATCCTCTCAGAAGTGCACCTCGCTTATCCCTGTTCTCTGCTGAAATACCAGCAGGGAAAGGCAACACCATGGACATCTGGAGACTGAAAATCTCCTTTCCCTGTGAACTGGGATGGAGTAGAATAAGTCCATGCATTCTCTCTCTGCATCTTCTTCGCACTTCCTGACCAAACTTTCCCTGGGAAGTTTCACTCAATTTTCTTTTTTTTTTTTTTAATCTGATGCAAGATGTTTTGACTCCAGTTAAGAAAACATACTTTGATGGAAACGCATTTGGCTGAAACTGTTCCAAAGCATCAGCTCTAATCACCTCTGACTTTTAATCAGCCCTGATAGCAGCCTCCCACTGCCAACTTGGTACTTTTTCAAACTTTAGAGTACCCTGCTTCCTCCCATGCTGTTTTTTGAACCCCCACAAAACTATGTAATTCTCCTTCTTCTAATCTCTCCCTTTTAGGGAAGCTTGTGAAAAAAAAAAATACCTATTCTGCTGTACAAACAGATTAGTAATTCTGAAGAAAAGAAACTAATGCAGCAAAACAAGCAAATGAATGAGCAGCTTGCAAGTCAACTTTTTAGAATTTACCTTTGAGTGAAGCAGGAACTTTCAGTTCAGCAGAACTTTCTCTAGGACAGATTTCTCAGGACAAAGATGAAACTTCTGATTAAAAAGACAGGATCAGAATACTGCAGGTATGTTTATATTCATAGCTTTGAGTTTCAGTTCCCCACTTGGCCTGATGAGGAGAAGCAAGTGATTCTAGGCATAGTTTGATTTCGGGATTCATTCTTTATTTCTCCTTAAAAATAATTATCTGTGGTTTCATTTTAGGGCAAACCCAAACCTTACCATGAATCTGCAAAATATTTCGAAGAATGAGAAAGAGGATTGTTTTTCTACACCTTTAATTATTTAAACATGGTTTTGTGAGGCAAAACGCTCTGAATTGGTTCCAGGCCCCAAACACCAATATGTTGGAATAGACAATAGAATGAGCTGCAGAAATATTTCAATATTGCTCACACATATAAAAAATCATGTCATACCTGTAACATGCCCTCTGTGTACTGATAAAAGTTATGCTTATATCACTGAAAAAACCAAACACTGGGATATGTGACCATCCAACAGGGAAATCAGTCTCCTCTGACTGTAAAAAGCTCCACTAATTGCAATAAATATTTTTCTTCTTTAAAAGCTTTTCAATAAATCAATCCATTTTCATTTCCAAATAGAGTATGACTATACAGTTGGCAAATGCTAACAAGAAGCAAACATTTCAATTCCAAACTTCTATTTCAAAGTGAAACACCTTTTTCGTGTCCCTTTCTTCACTATTTTTGTCAGTTTAGTAAATGAAAGTTTATGTTGAATTGTTGGTTTGAAACAACAGAGGTAAATGTTCAAAGAAATTGTTTCTACATTTCAGACAAGAAAACTCTCAGTTCTACCTAAAGATTAAGTCTCCATCTAGAATTGAAGGAGGTTAACTTTGAAACAACATTATGCCAAATAATATTTGACATAACTTTTTTGTTGGCACCCAGACTCTTCCTGCTGTCAGCAGATGGCAGCCTTGACATATTTCAGTGAAATGCAGGTTTCTTATGTGAAGTTTAAATTGGCTTTAGTCAGCATTTCCCTTTTGAGGTGATTCCTTAGCTCTCCACACTCTGTCCTCACTTTCTCTCCATCTCAGTGGTCTGCAGTCGTTTCCAGCTGAAGTCAGTCAGCCCAGAGTCAATTTGCTGCTTTAAAATTGGCACCTCTGAGTCTCAATTGCAATGGAATTTGGGGCTGCAGGAGGATTTCCTAGGCAAACATACAGAAGGTAAGCCCAAGAGCAGGAGCCCAAATCCCCTTATCTGATCCATGGAGTTTAAGTTTTATTTTCACTGCAAGGTTGCCCAAGTATCAACAAATAACATAACAAATAAATAAAACATACACAAATAATGCTCAGCTACACTGAGCACTATACCAAGACTGAATTCCTGGCTCTGCTCTTCTGCTCTCCTGCCCCAGTTTTATATGAAAATGCAAATACCTTCAAACCAGGATAAGCATTTCCATGATGGCATTTTTCCTCCAAAGAGCTGGATATCCATTATCCTTCTTGTTGGTGGTGAAAAAAAAATTAAAAATTTATTTGCTTAAAACTCCTGTATTTTAATCCACGGAAGATTAAACTTTTTGGAGATGTTAAGCCTGGTCTATAAACAAAGCAAAGGAAACATTAGGTATAGCATTTTCTGCTGCCATTGCCACCACAGTCATGTCACTTCTGAAAAGAGAAGGTTAAGTATGAGATGAAAAAAGGGACTCAATTGCCTGTGAGCTTTCTAGAAGTAGCAAGAATCTAAATCCAAATTGTGGAGCTAATTTCATAACACTGGTTCAAATCCTCTTGTCAGGAATATACTCAAATCATTGGGATTTCTGGCACTAGAAACTTCAGTCTGAGTTTGGTGCTTCAGCCCTCCTCCATTTACTACTGTCAGATATTAACAGATATTACCCCAAGCTTACTGTGCCTTGGATGAGAAGGCAGAAGCTCACAGCAAATGCCACTTACACGAGAGTCTGAGGTGAAAAATAGCAGTAAAGCCCTCAGTTCATGAAGATCCAGAGTATGTGTGCAGGATGTCTGCTTTAAAACTTCTCATCCTAAAGACATCTATGTAGCCAAGCGCATTTTTTTTTTTTAGTTCCTGAAATTCATGCTCAAATCAATTCCAAATTGAGTTCATTTTTACTTTAGAGATATCAAATCAACACTTGCAGGCCTTGGATGCTCCTTCTGGAGAGTGTATCAGAAGGAAAATTATTCCTTGATGCTTGAGATGCATTTGAGATAGCTAAGTGTAAGATTTGAAATGTGTGACGAGCTCCACCTGTATTCGTGCAGGTGGTTCTCCAGGAATATTGTCCTCATTTTCTTTTTCATTTCCTTCCCTTTAATCAGATGTTCTGATAATCAAACCAGCCTGAGGATTAATTCAGCAGGTAATAACTCATCCTGCAGCTCAGGGAGAGCCTGAGGCTGAATATGCTCAGGTATGAGTAGCACACAGGTATTTCCCCCCTGCTGTTTTTACTGCCACATCCCTTGGCTTGTTTGAGGAGTGAGCACAGGACTTGTGAAGCCAACATTGTCCCCTGCCAAGGACAGAGCTCTCCTTGCCCCCATCCTCCAAGCCTGAGGTCAGACCCCACCAGCAGCACAGCTCCTCGTTGTGGGATGAAAACCTCTACAACCAAAACTGGTTGATATATATTAAAAATCTGTGACTGGAGGTGAAGATATTGATGTTGTTCAGTGAGCTTTTATTGCTCAGGAATTTATGTTCTTAAATCATTATGCAGTTGTGGGTGCTGCATCGTGTTTATTCCCTCTTGAGCCGTTCGTGACTGAGGTCAACCCACAGCATTTATAAACACACTTTGTTTAGTCTCAGGGTCCATCCACCATAAAAGGGAGCCATAAATAAGTAAATAAATAAATAAATAAATAACTGGCCACACAAAGGACAGGCTTCCAAAATCAGGATGCTGGATGCTTTACTTCGAGCCCCACAGCTTCAGAGACTTACGAGAACTTTTAAAGCTTGAACTAGAAAAAGCACGTGTGCTTGTAGGCTGAGGACAACAGAGCCTGGCTGTTTGAGCCAGGATTAAGTGTGTGAACTGATGCTGACACTCTGTCATCGGTACCCAGAGCTGCTCCAACTGGGCCTGCCACACACGGCCCTGGTGGGTTCAGCCACCCCTCCTAAAGATAGCAAAACGCAGCCAGGGAGCCTTTGCTCCGGTTTCAGGCTCATTAGATGAGTGATGACAGCTCATAGTAGTGGTCCCCCGTGGCCAGACAACAAGCAAGGCCCCCCACTGCTGCTGCCCACCCTGATGGCAGCTGAATTTTGGCAGCTGAATTTTGGCAGCTGTCGTGGCAAGCAGTGGGACACCAGCACAGATCTCCCCACGTCTGTGCTTCTGGTGCAAGCTCCCCTGGAGCCCCTCACTCCTCAGAAATGTGCCCCCCACACCCAGAATTCTGGTTAAAATTGTTTTCCCTGTTTCTCTTTGCAAGTCATTTTACCAAAGATAACCTGAAGAGGACATAAACCCCCTCAGTCTCTCCCCCTTGTTTTGAATAATTTCAGTGTTGAGCATTCCCACCTGTGAGATGACTACTCACCCAAGAAAGAGGGTTTGCTAATTAAAAGTTGAATTTTGGTGTCTTTAAGTATCAAAACCATTACATGGTTATCTCAGCCTAATCTGTAATATGATCTTCACGTGTTCATTTTAAGCCATCTGCTGTAATCTTATCTAGGCTCCAAAATAAGTTAAACTCATAGCACTTCCAGTTTTATGGTCCTTCCCTGCACTCACTATTTTCTGAATTACTGGATCATACCTAATTTCATGGGTCTATGAAAGGACTGTTTTCCAAGTCTGTGTTAGCAATTAGGACTGGGAAAGATTCTTGAATGATCTCCAGTGTGAAAAAACTTCTCAGAATACGTGGGAAAGGTTTTGTTTCTGTACTGTAAATGTGTTGATTCATTGTTCCAGCTACTTCCTAGTAAAATATCACACATCATTTGATGCAGATGAAGGCAAGGCAGAGAGCCAGGTATGGGGCATGGTTTGAGAACATGATGAAGCCTTTGTGGTTCTCTGAGTCACATTTTAAAATAAATTGCCTTAATAACAATGAGGTATTGAGATATTGCAAGTGTTTTCTTAATACCATCTCTTGCTTTCAGCTCTCAGAGAGACAAGGATCTTCTTCTTTCTAGAGGTATTGTGATGCATGAACATCATAAGTGAACAAAACACTGATCTAAATCCAGATGGAAAAGAGTATTTTTATGGAAAACTCTACCACCACTCTGTGCAGTGGTCAGAGAGCTGTTCCTTAAATGTCTCTGAGTTAATACGTTCTGTTACATCTCAGTGATTACTGATTTTTGTCCTAATTACAAAAGTGATTTCACGGTTCTCTGGATTCAGTGATAAATTTAAGCCCATATTTCATTTTCATTATTTCCTCAGCCACGCTGCATTCTTGTAAAGACCTGCTGTCCTGTTTGTTTAGTGTGTTGGCATCAGAACACGCAACATTTGGCACATAATGCATACTCTGTATTTGTAATAGACACTAGAGAATTAATTCTAACGCCAGGGGAGTAAACAGCAACTCCTCTACTTTAAATGCTGGGATTTGCTTGTAGTTGTTTGCTTCAGGTCTGAAATATTTAAGCAAAAGTATTCTTCCTCCTTTTTTTTTAAATTTTTTTATTTTGTTACACAACTCAATTTCCCCTACATTTAATTCATTCAATATGTAAAAAATTTTCTCCACCCCAAAACTAACTCAGAGGCATTCACTGAGGCCTCACTGAACTGCACCACTCTTCACAGACTGGTGCAAATCCCTCACACATTTTCATGATACTTCTCACTACAGTAGCTGAGTGCACCACAAACAGGAATATTCGTGTATGCACAACTTCTTTGGGAGGTGAAAAGTGATGTTACACTGTCCTTTTACAGCCTTGTGTTCCAGAGAGCTGCATTTAGAGCAGTCTAAGTCCCAAAATTCACACTGAGCTGTCGGGCCTGTGACCTACAGGTCATGTAGTTGCCAGTATGAGAATTTCTGGCTGCACCTGTCAGATTGGGAAGGGAGGATCTAGACCCAAAGTCCAGTACCCAAGTCACAAGATCATTCCTCTCCACATGGATAAAATCTGGAATTGATACAGGCCACCTGTAGAGTAATCAGTAAAAAGATGACCTGCAGTCAGGAGCACAACAGAGTTATTCAGAAGCACCAATGAAAAGATCTGTAGTCATTCTGAAGTGTTTATCATGTTCATTCACTAAAAGCATTGCTTTAGCAGAAGAAGAGGAAGGACAGGAGCAAGTGTTGGGTCTGACATTGTTACTCATTTCCCTGGATTACCCTGGTGCCCCGAATTAAACCCCCAAAACTAACAAGAAACTATTTCCCAGAAAAAAGCCTCAGCCTGGTGTGTTTTTCCAGAGCTATTTTCGCTGGTGTTTATTTCATGTGAGCTGATGAAAGCCCCAAGGGCTTACCTTGGACAAAAAGAGTGGGACAAACACACGAGTGCCCAGCAGCTCAACCCAGCTGTGGCGAGGCTGCCAAAGGAGATAATTCTGCCAAGCCAAACGGCTTCTAGACTGTGCACTTGTGTGTCAAAGTGACATTGGTGTATTTTGACATAAGTGCTGTCTTTTATCAGGGATAAGCTTCAAAGCCACGGAGATGGAGAGATGGGAAACTGGAGGTTGGCAGGAAAAATAGGAGCTGACAGAAAAACATAAAGAGAATTTGTTAAAATAAACCAAACACTCCAAGAGGCAGCGATACCCTCAAGCATCAAATTTAGAGCAAAGGGTGTTTTATTGCTGTGAGACCATGATCGTTTTGGCATGGTAAATAAATTTTCTCTGCAAAATGCAGTGGAATTTGAAAAACCTTGTGTTTGCTCTGAAGTCTGGAGCTGCCTGCTGATGAGAGAAGCTTTAGTCACAGAGAATGGAGGTAGTTAAAATAGACTGACATGCCTGTTCATATCTATTTTGATTCAAGTTCTGGACAGCTCAGGTCCTTACCTAAATAAAGTTTGGCAAGATCTCTCCAAAAAGCAGTGGAAAGTGCTTCGGTCCCACAGCCTCCTGAATGGATACTTTCAGAGGTGAAATTATTTGACAAAGTTTACTTTCATAGCAGGCCAGTAATGATACCAAACCAGAAAAAGGCATCCCCAGTCCCAGCCTGGAGCAGAATCCCACAGCTCAATTGTGTTGTGGATTGCTGATAGTGTGGGTGAACTCACCCTGGGTCAGACAGTTCCCCTGAACAATCTCTCCCTGATGGATTGCAGCGCACTTGGGAAGTGCAGAAAGAGGAACATACAGCTTGGTTTCCAGCACTTATCACTGAGGCTTCCTGTCTCTTTGGCTAGCAAGACAAAATTTCCATCCAATTTCATGGGCCAAAGCCTTGCAGGATGGGGCTAAAGGTTTCTAACTTCACATCAAAATTTCTTGCCAGAGTGATTGTTATGCCCAGCAAGGTAGGTCATTTCCCTCTTGAGTGTTTTCCTCCTCTTATCTCTGGTGGCTCCCAAAAGCACATAGGTTTCACAGGAGCTCAAACTAAAACAACACCCAGCATCTGGTAAATCAGGACATCTCTGATCTTTTGGTCAGTCCCCTTTGACAGCCACACAGTCAATAAAAGGCTCAGGGGTGCAAGTAGGCTGAGTCCCCTCTCTGTTCCTTTCTGAGGCTTGAAGCCTGCAAAAGACAGAATGACAGCTTTCAGCTTCCTACCCAAATTTCAGCAATCAAAGAAGAATCTGCCAATTAAAGGTGCCACAGCTTCCTCTGACAGCTGTCTTTTAGCATGACTGATGTCTGCTGGAGCCCAGAAGCTTCTGCAGGGCACACATGAAGATCAAAGACTTCTATCTAAGTCCCTTACATCAAAATATTTACTTGCTGTCATCTGGACAGATAAAGAGAAGTCATGGCCTCAACATCTAACAACTCTCCTGTGATGCTACGAATGTGCCCCGTTTGCCATTAATGCCCCAGTGATATAAATAGGATATTGCAATGCCTACACAAGGGTGGTTTCCAGACAGAGATAGCCAGATCAAATTCGACCTGGATAAGGCAAAAGGAAAACAGCCAGGAAGGAGGGATCACCAGGAAAATGGCCCTTGTGGAAGTAGATGTACAGAGAGAACAAGCCCTTTAGCTTAAAAGACTTTTATTATTCAAAAAAGGGCCTCTGATCCTTTAGCCCAGATCTGTGTGCTTAGATTTGATTCTCAGCTTGTTATTATTCCTTAATGCCATACAATCCACCGTGATTTAGTCACTCCAGCTGTACAAGGCTGAAGAAAACATTTCATCACCTGGATTAGCAACATATTTATAAAACTGAATATCATATCTGAAGAAAGCCAGGAATCACTGAGGGAACAGAGAAGCTCCACAGCACAATATGTTGAGACAAATAAAGAACATTCAAAACAAAAAAACAATCATAAATCAATATTAAAATATTACAAGTATCAACGCTCAAGTAAAAGCTGTATTTAGGGAGCTGCTTGTTTTCTCCCTGCTCAAGGCCTTTTTAAGCTTCTCATAAACAAGACTTTTACTGTATAGGACAAGGACCAGCACAGCAGTGACAGCAGGAGCTAAGGGACAATTCTGAATCAGTGTTTGTTTACAGTTCTATACGCTGCTGTAAATATCTTCTGGCAAGTTCTGGTATTTTTTAAAAATTGCACGAGGTCCACAAAAGCATTGAGATGCTTCACTCCCATTAAAATCCCTGAAGAAGTCAGCAGGAGTTCAGCACTTGCTGCTAATCAGGGCATTGGAGCAGCAGAGGCTGGTGATAAACAGTGAACCCTGCTGCTACAGCTGCATCTGAGAAAGGATGACAAATTTTAAGTCCAGTTGATTTGCAAATACCTAGTTTTATGCCTCCAACAGCAGCCTCAGTTTTGTTTAAATGACATTTTGTTAATTACTTTTCTGGGCCACGCAGTACATGGCCTGGCAGTCATTGAGCATGAACTGGAGACCACAAGTCAAAACTCTTAAAATTATTTAATTTCATGTGCAAAACCAGACATCATGAACTGAATGAATCTTTTACACACCTCCTTAGTGAAGCGGTCCAGGGTTAAACCTGTGATCTGGACACTTGGAATGTTTACTGATTCCTAATAGAAATTTTGATCTGGTCTTTCCCAATGCCAGGAAAAGTGGTGATTTTTCAGAACATTTATTTGGGGGTGTGTTGAAGTCATATTCCCATACTTAATTCACAGGTTGCAGAGGTAATTTTTGCTGCAGCTCATGGAAATGGCAGTCAACCTGTCTGTTGCTCCCAGCACATTTTGCAGCACTTGGATTCCTGGGCCTTTTCCAAAGTGTGGCATTGTTCATGTCCTTTGTCTTGCCATTAATGTCCCTACTGTTACGGTTTTGTCTGTTGGGTCAACGAGATTAGATTTCATTAGCACAGCAAACTGAAAAAAAAATACGAGTTATTAGATAATCATTAAAGCACATCTGTTGCCTTTTTCAGAGTGCCAAAGTCTGAATTCCATTGAACTACTGACATGGCACTTGACCAGCGCTTAGTTCAGCTATGGGCAATGAGCTGCAAAAGGATTAAAATATTAGCAGCCAGTGGATTCAGCCTAATCCCTGGCACTTTTGTTTGGATGGCAGAGAAAGGTGCCCAGAGCAAGAGAGAATGAAACAATTGCAGTAAGAAAATGCCAACATTTTTGAGGCCATTCCACAAATCGTGCTGTGCTGGTGCTCCACTTTGGTGTCACGCCAAGACATCAGTTCCTCACTTCCACGCTTTCATCTGCTTCCACCCCGGGTCAAAACTCCCTGAGAACTTCCCAGCCTGAAAGTCTGGCTGCTGGAGAATGGAAACAGGTTTTCCCTCCATCATCCAGGGACAGAGTGACAGCAATCTAAGTAAGGAACAAGTATCATGTATCAAGTATCAAGTATCACCAGCTCCTCTTCTCTTTCAGAAAGTCTTCTGAAACATCACATGGCAAATACTTTGAGTTATAGGCACTTTTTATTAATAACTTTTGTTTACTTTTTAAAGAAAACTTGTATGTGTATCTCTTTGCAAAGTACTGGAAATCACATTTTTACAGACAAAAACTAGGTTTTCCAAAGAAGTCCATATGGAGGAGGCACCCAGTTCCCAGAAGATGTCACTTGTGATTTAAAGTATTATCATATAAGCACTGTAGATAATGTACCCATCTATGACTAATTGTACACAAAGATACAAAAATTTACAAGGGAAGAAAAAGAAAAAAATCTTTTAATCATTAAAAAAATCACGTATTAGACCACAAACATTTAGGAGGATTTACTTTCCTTAAGAAATGGTCTGGAGTATTGAAATCACTGTTGCTTTGATGTGGCGCTCAGCAGCTAATTAAACAGTTGAGATATTTTGTGATTTAGTAAGGCATTTTATGATTTAGTACAGGATTCCTGATTTTTTAGAGATTGAGCAAGATATACACACAATGAAAAGAAAATTATTGGATGTTTTCCTGCCATCCCTGACCAGAGCAAAAATCCAGAGTCCACCTCTGACCTACACAGTAATTCACAGGTGCTAAAAACACAATCTAAAGACACATAAGTTTTTCTTAGTTTGGGTTTTTTGCCTAAGAAACACTTGCAAAACCAAACTACACTGAGGAGATTCTGTACCTGGATTGATTAAACTATTCCTCTGTGGAGGAATAGTTGGAAATTTTTTACTACCTGTTAATTGCTACATTTCAAGCAAATTTGGATGAATGGAAATTCTACTGATGCTGATTTTACAAAGTGCAAGACATATACACCAAGGGGAGAGAGGGGCTCAGAGGCAATCTGGTTTAGCCAGAAATCTGCATGTAAATTTATAAATTATCATTTTTTTATGCTTAATCAAATCATTGTCTCAGATGTCCTTCTCTCCATGACTATTGCCAGCACTACTGCTACCCTCCCATGCAGCTATTACTGTCCTTGCACTCATTAATCCCAATAAATGGTTGCTCACACAATTCCTCTGCCCTCCCATGTATTACTCACCTGGGATATCAGTAATAAACAAGAAAATTATGATAAGCCATCAAATCTGTAACAGGTGGTGAAAGGCAGTGGGGAGATAAACCCTACAATTAGAAGTTTATCATTGATGATTATTTCATCAATTGTTTTGTTTTTAACAATGATTTTTCTTTCTATGACTGACTTATCTTGTTGGAATTCCTCTTTTAATGAGCAGGAAGTCAGCAGGATGACTTTGCTACTTCTTAACAGGCTGCAAAAAGGCATGCCTGGGAAAACACAGTGCCTGGGTAATGTTCCAGAAAAAGCAATTAAGGAATAAAACCCGTGCAACTCTGTACTCCTTGTCTACATAAAAGGTCATATTTTTGATTGCTTTTCCTAGGGTAGGTTCTACCTTGATTCCAGTCTTGCAACATTCAGGGATAAGAAATGTGTCTAGGATATATCCTGCTGCTTGTCTGTGGTACATGTTCTACATGTACAGCAACAGTCCCTAAAAACTCACCGAAAAGGTCATTGTTTAAACTGGATTGATAAAATATTTCCATTTTAACTAATGGATGGACTTAACAGTCCATGCATGAAGCTCATCCACAAGGCCCATGAACGACCCTTCTGTGTCATGGAGGAACTTGGAAGAACTTCCACTGACTTGGAAGTCAGTTTATGCACCTGATGAATCTGCATTGTTTATCTCAGCTTGTCAGCAGCAGCTGCAAATTTATCTGGAGAGAATCTGGCTCCTCTGACTTCCAGAACAAAATGAAAGTCAAGAAATTGTAGATAATTGGCTAAAAGGGTGGTTTGGGTTTTTTGTTTCTTTGTTTTGTTTTTCTTTTTTAAAATCCAGAGCATTTCTCAGCCCTTTGGAAGGAAGAAGAAAAACAGATACCCTGGACACGAAGCCTAATTTTAGATTTTTTTTGTCACCCTGGGAGGGATCAGCCCCCATGTCTGGCTTTCGTGTAAGGTACCCCAGCTGCCAGAGCAAAGGATAAAGCTGTGCCAGCATTCAAGAGAGAATTCAAAATTTTCAGGATAAGAATTGCTGTCTCATGCTGTCAAACGATGGTTCAGGAACTCATTGAGG
This sequence comes from Rhabdornis inornatus, assembly GCA_013397075.1. Classification (NCBI taxonomy): domain Eukaryota; kingdom Metazoa; phylum Chordata; class Aves; order Passeriformes; family Rhabdornithidae; genus Rhabdornis; species Rhabdornis inornatus. Next base: position 564,102 of record VWZS01010494.1, on the reverse strand, counting down.
GTGTGAAAAACTCAGATTCTGGTGTCCCCTCCACCAATGGACAGGGTGTTTTCATAGAATCAAAGAATCATTGAATGGTCTGGGTTGGAAGGGGCCTTCAAAACGGGGGATTGGATTTTTACAAGATTAATACAAAATAGGCCAAGTAAGGAACAGTTTTCAGGGCTCTCGTTTTCTGTCTGCTTACTAGAGGAAGCAACCACACAAAAGCAGTTTTCTTGGCTTGGCAGCTCCTGAGGTTTTTTCTGAAGAACAGAATAATGTTAGTGGGAAACAGAGAGCACACAGAGATGTCTGGAGCATCCCTCAGACTGGGAAAACTCTAATCCAGGTCTTCCACCCACTCAGGCATTGTGCTAACACTCCATTTCTGTACGAAAATATCCCAGCTGCCACAGTGGGAATGGTCCTTCCAGTCTCTGCCACTGACCCCCAGCCTCTTTGCAGTGTTTAACAGAGCACTGAAATGCAAATCTTCTGGGAGGCCACTGCCCACCTCCCCAGTGCTTGTTACAGCTATAAAATGGGATTGGGGCCAAAGTGTGATGTGATCTGGCAACTGCAGCCAGCAGGATAGTGCCCTGTGGAGCACTGGCTTCCCAAAGCAGGTTAGAGAAGCCATAAATCTGTTTGCACTTGCAGTGGGAGTCCATTTGCTCTCTTTCTTTCCAGGCATCTCTCACCTCTTCGTAGATCCTCAACTGTTCCCAGTGATTTTGTATTTTATTTGCAGATCCTGGGATTTCCTATGGGAGACTTTAGGACAACACACCCCTAGATTTGTACAAGCCTGACTTTAAACGTTTCATTAAAGTTTGCTTTCCATTTTTAGAGACAAAACCAAGACTGAGTCAATCAGAGGTGACAAGGGTCTGTTTCACACTTTGTGTATGGGTTTGGGTAGAATCCCAGCATGGAAAGCAAACAAACAGGTCACTTCAGCTTTCCAAAGAAAGTTCCTGTGACTCAGACCACTGTCTTCTGGACAGTGATGACCTAAATGTGACTGAAATGCTCCTAATCTGTGCAGTGGCCTGTGTACACTGCCAAAATGCCCATTTACCTGCTGTGGTCACAGGCTGACATCAGTTCCTCCTGTGATGCCGTCATCAAATATTTCCTGGTGTTAAAGTGCCTGAATACCCACCAAGGTCTAAAAGCCCCTGTCGTGGTTTAGGCCTGGGGAATATTTTCACAGCACAGAGGTTAGAAATAGTAAAATAATGATTCATTTCTGATCTTTTAGCAGCCTGATGCTCTTCCAGCTGAGCTCTGCCTCTCAATGTGTGACTTTATTCCCATCAGCAAAGAGCTTGACATCTTATTTCAGTCACTGGGGAAGTGCCCAGGAGAAAAATGTGGCTCATTTTGGCTGTTTGGGAAACGCCACCATGTTCCTAACAGGAAAAAGAAAATGCAGCTGGGTTACAATGAGGCAATTGAACAGTTCTATCACCCCTTCAATGGTGTAAGACACGTGTAACATAGAGCAGAGAGCCAAGAGAGGGAGCAGCTTAAGGGGTGAACAATTTGTGGCCAAACAGCATTATACCAACCTTGCACCTCCTAAAAAATAGGGTGTGCTTTTAAACACAGACATGTACATTTGTTTTTATGCAGTACATTATTGTATCAGTTATTGCACCCTTCAGAGGCTACAACACCACCTTTCCCAAAAATCCAGATTAAACCAATTTGCTCTTTACCTGAAACAGTCCCATGTACTTGGGAAACCCTCGCTGAATAAAGACCAGGAGCTGGTGAGCATTACCACATCTCAACAAGCTCTTCATCTCTCCTGCATGAGGAGTTTTTATACACCCTGAGCTGACCATGGGGGTTGGTATGGAGCTGATGGGGAACACAGGCCCTGCTCTGCCTCCAGCACACAGCTGGATTTTGGTTAGTCAGGTAAGAGAGTGCACAGAAAGGGACATTAGGGAGGTTTGGAGTCTTCTCTCCCTCAGTGGAATGGTTGTTGTGATATTCTGAGCACCAAAATTGATGGAGTGCCAGTGCAGGTTCCAATAAACTTCAACACTCTTTGTCAAATTCAAAGCCTGATCCTTAATATTCAAAGTATTAGTGCTTGTAGGGATCCAACAGTGTCTTCACAGGGTGTTCACTGGCTCACAGAGGTCTGGAAAAAAAAAAGCAACCTGTTGCTTTTCACTGGTTACATTAGAAAAAAATGAGCCATCTGTGAAAGCCTCCTGCAGGAAAACACAAGCATCCTGAGTTACACTGAACTGCTCTTTTCCCAGTCACCTACAAGGAAAAAAAATTAGAACAACATATTTGTTTTTCTATGTAGAATAAGAAGAGAAGATAGCAAATATTTGGCCCTTTGTTTTCAAAGAAAAAAAATCATCTTTTTGTGTAACTTCCATTTTCAGGTTCAAGCATGGACATGACTGACAGGTGTTGAATTTATGTACTGCCAAGATTTTCAGTGGCAAAAAAGCAGTCAAATAGAAATTACAGTCTGCTATTTTTAAACATGTGCTTGTATTATTAAAAAAAAAAGAAAGAAAAAAGAGAAAAAAGTGTTTCAATTTTATTATAAAGCAAATATTTGTATATTTAAGAGCTGAAGATGAATGGAAATCTCCTTAGTTATGGTTTGGCCAGAAGTTACCTGTAACTTTTACCTGACGTAAAAGGTTTTTCTCTTTCCTCTTGGCAACATTCAGAATACTGTAGGCCTACCATTTATGGCAAAGAGTTGTGTTTATTGCTCAGGATGAAGAACACACTGCAGATAAAGGCACACAATTCTTTTAATTCTAATACCCTTGGACGAGAATCAGGAATTGTGTTAACCTCAAGGTCCATTTTTCCAAGAATTCTTAATGAGACCTTTGGAATATCCCATAGAATACCTCCTTCTTCACAGCATTCTTTTATTGTCAAGAAATTAAGTTGGCACATCTCAATAAGTCTGAAAGTTTTTATTGACAGGTTTTTAAAATTAATTTTTAATTACAATCAAAACAAACCAAACCTTTAACATCCTTCTCTTATCTCAAAAGCAATCAAAAGGAACAAATTAATGGAGTAACTTCAGAGTACTTATTACTCACTGGGAGATACTGTACCAGACACTCCATGGCACCTAAAATAATTATCAAACTTTTATTATATTATTACTGCCACCTGCCCTGGCAAAGAAATCATGTGACTTAAGAAGAAACTCTGTAGTAAGAGAAAATATTGGATAATAATAGGTTGAAGTCTTGTTCCATTTAGGTCAAAGACAAGAACTCCTGCTGATTTCAGTAGTCTTGGTGGGGCTTAAGAAATATTTTGCCAGAGTCACTCTGCCTGATAGAGCTTTGGATTTATTTTTAGTCAAACTGGGGTATCGGAAATTAGAGCAAGGGCCTGATAAGTTCTTGTTCTGATACTCCCAACTCCATTCCCAACAGCAGATGCTTGTCTGGGCAGAGTGGGTCACTTTAGGGGTCTTTTCTGAGAAAATGCTCCTTTTTCCTTTGTTATGGCCTTCCCAGAAGTGACACTGTCCTGAGCTTCAACTTCAGCTCCACAGCACTTCAGCACGGAAATATTGAGGTCAAGGATTACTCACCTTCTGCCTCAGTAATCCAGATGCAGAGACCTGTGATTTTTGATAAATACTACACAGGGAGCAGCTAGACATAGGTATCTTCATTTAAACTCCATGTAGCTACTGCTTGTTTCTTGGTGGAAACAGCCTTTCTCTAACAGCAGCAATTAGGGGCTCACAAAAGACAGAAAAAAAACCCCAAAAAACAAATCAGAGGAGAGGAAAAGTCACCAGCTCAAGTTCTGAATAGCTGTAGTCTAACATCTAGATTTTTGGGTGTGTATGGACATTTGAGTTTCTCTTATCACAGTGTTTTACTTACCACAAGATGTCACTGTTTTTTATTTCTTTCTCCTCATCAGGCACTGTCTGCAGTCGTCATGAGTTCCACAATGCTCTCTAAAGGGAAAAGGACCAGATCTCACCCACATAATTACTTTGTGTACCTGTTTATTTTGACCATCTGCTCTCTTTATACTAGATTTGAAAAAACGTTGTTTTGTGGCTTTCAGTGTTTATTTATTGCAGATATTCTCTCCCTTTCTGACTGTAAGATGTTTCACAGGCCACCACTTCACTTTTGAATTTTCATTCTCAAGCCAGATGAGGCTTACTTCGGGTCCACTAAATAAGAAAAATGTTTTAGATGAGAGACTATTCCAGATATTCTGCTAAATTTGGGAGGTTCTGTCAAGATTTGAAGGGTCAGGGTTTGAGTTATAAATTCCTAATGAAATCATGCACACAAGTTTCTAGACAGCATTTAACACACTTCTACTACTATAATGCTTTTTATAGATTGCACATCAGGGTATGGTTTTATTGCATAAATTTATAAATATGAAATTGTTGAGTAGGTAAATATTCCCATTACAGACTTATACCACCTGCAAAGACAAGGGGATTTACTGATATCCATAATTATGTGAAAAAAAAAGACATTTCCATTAGCTGAAATGGGAGATGGTGACAACTGGTTTTATCTTAAGATGTATTCAAAATGTTCCTTGTTGGCTGTGTTTATCTGGATTCACCAAGATGTTGTCAGCATACTCTCAAACAAGGGTGTTACACTGGGGCAGGATTTCTGCAGAATTCAGATCTTAAGGAAGTTTCTCACAGTGCTGGCTGTTTGAGTGAAATGTTGGCTTTGTGTTTCTTTTGAAAATCCATGAGGTGCTGGGAGCAGCCAACCCTCCTTGTGCAGCACCCCCAGCAGGAACCCTGTGTTTGCTGTGTCCCTGGTGAGGGAACATCTGCTGTGAGCAGTGTGAACATCTCCCAGGCCTGAGCCACCTCTGCTTGCTCCTTCAACAACCCAGGTCCCTGTGCACAGGGACTGGGACATGCAGGGCTCTCCTTTCCACACAATGGACAGGCTGCACTGACCTTGCATCTGCTCCTGTGTTAGCCTGTCACTCACAATCAGGGGTTACTTGATGCCTAAAATAATTCCTCCCCTGACAACTAATTCATCTGGGGAGAAAAAAGACTCCATCCAGATGATGGGAATCTCACAGGCTCCTATTTTCATTTTTTTTTTTAAATGGCAGAGTCTCTCTATTTTTTAATAGACACCCTGTAAGTTATATAACATTCTTGGAGCTATCCCAGGCTATTATCAGCCTTTAACTATGCATTAAGCATTCAGAAAACAAGGCCTTCCCTGACCTGGGAGACTCCATCTCTAAAAATGGGGGCTGCTGAAATTCTTTACAGAAGTGAGCCCTAATACCAAACACTATCTTTTTCTCAAGATGTGAAAACTGAGAATGGTGATGGGGAAAGGAATGGGGCAGACATTTTGAACTCTGTGCAGTGTTGATTTGCAGAAGTTGTTGGCAAATGTCACTATCTGTGACTTCCTTGTGGCCCAGACACAGGAATAAGTGCCCTTAGTCCAGCCTTTAGCAGGTGGTCCAGTGGTAAAATGCAGAATGATCTGTGAGTTGTAACTGAGGAAATAAAGACCTAATATTTGTGAAAGGAGGCCTTATTTCCTTAGCTAAAGTGCCGGGCTTCAGCAATGGGTTTTCAAGGAACATGTGCTCTCTCTGTTGGGAAAGCTCACAGCCTCGCCCTGTGAGGCAGGGGAGTGCCAGTGTCATTGATTTTCTATTGTTTGGTTGTAAAACTAGAGCAGCATGACAGTTGTAGTGCTATTTTTCATAATCTGAGGGTTTTTCTTCTGGCATGGGTCAGCTCTTCTGGCTTTTGAAAAGTGAGTTTCCTCAAAGTATGTTTGGAGGGAAGAGCTTGGCAAAAGGTTCAGGAAGGGTCAGAGGCCAAAATGCAAACCTGAAGGTTATCTACCAAGCAGTATTTTGAGACTATTTTTTATCAGAATATCTGCTGCCTTCCATGACAACAAGCAGAGAACCACCAGTAGTGACAGAATATTCATCTGTATTAGTGGGAGTATGAAATATCCTGCTTTTGCCAATGACACAAATGGAAGATAACACCGTGTGGGGATTTTACTCATGGCCATTCTTTTAGCACAGTGCAACATTCTGCTGTAACAAAAGATAAAATTGGGATTTCCAAACTGGCATCCCAGAGCCACAGGAAGGCTCCCAGCCCTGGCCTCCCTCTTGTGCTGTGGGAAAAACCCTGCCCAGGACCATCCCAAGACTGATGAGCTGCTCCCTGTGTAGTATTTATCAAAAATCACAGGTCTCTGCATCTGGATTACTGAGGCAGAAGGTGAGTAATCCTTGACCTCAATATTTCCCTGCTGAAATGCTGTGGTGCTGAAGTTGCAGCTCAGGACAGTGTCACTTCTGGGGAAGGCCACAACAAAGGAAAAAGGAGCATTTTCTCAGAAAAGACCCCTAAAGTGACCCACTCTGCCCAGACAAGCATCTGCTGTTGGGAATGGAGTTGGGAGTATCAGAACAAGAACTTATCAGGCCCTTGCTCTAATTTCTGATACCCCAGTTTGACTAAAAATAAATCCAAAGCTCTATCAGGCAGAGTGACTCTGGCAAAATATTTCTTAAGCCCCACCAAGACTACTGAAATCAGCAGGAGTTCCTGTCTTTGACCTAAATGGAACAAGACTGACTAATGGCCATCCCAAGAGAAATTCCCTGGACATGGGAGCTTGTGTGGCTCTTTATTTGCTGTGATGTCCAGCGTGGGCACCTCTGAGCAGTCCTGGAACAGCCGCAGATCTCACCCCATGTTCCCACCAGGTGATCCCTTAAAGCTGCCTTAGGAGCAACTGGGCACAATAACAAACTAATGAAAATCAACTGTTTCACTGTAAAATCACTTCCTTGGGCTCCAGATGCCACCTGAGCCCTTCACAGAGCCAGGCTCCAGGCTGCTCTTGGGGACCAGGGCTCCCTGTTTGCTGCCCATCCCAGGTGGTAACAACTACTGTGGGGTGCCCTTTCCCATTTATTGCAAAATCCCATTGCTTTGGGTGTCTCTGGCTTTGGGGGGCTCTGTGAGGAGAGGCTGGGGCTGCCCTGAGCAGGACACAGTCACCCCAGTGCCACCACCAGGCACAGCTGGGCTCATCTGGGCTGGTGTCACCTCTGGGAAAGGTGTTCAATAAAGGGAAAAAATGCTGGACAGGCAGAGGAGAAGGGGGAAAGGCCGAGGAGCAGACCTGGAGCACCCAGATGAGGGAAGAAGAGGAGGAGAAGAGGTGCTGCAGGTGCTGGCTGGAGCAGGGATTCCTCTCACAGAGACCACAGTGCTGTGGGGACACATGTGAGGATGGGGAGGCAGAGGAGCCAGAGTGGGGCTGAGTCTGGGGAAGGATGAGTGATTTCCCTGTACTTATCTCAACCCATGAGCTACTCCATCCCGTTTTTTCCCCTCTCCCCATGTCCCTGAGGAGGGGAGTGGGCTGGGTGAGCAGCTGGACAGTGGCCAGAGTCAGCCCATCACATATGCACAGAGTACAGCTCCTTGCTCTGAGGAACTTCCCAGAAAAACAAGGTGATAAAGTGGACAAAAGGGAAAGATGTTTTATTTTAGAAGTAATTCAGAAGCTGAGGCACAGAAGCTGCTCATATTGTAGAGTTACACAGGGAGACCCAGCTCAGTGACCCAGTGTTCCAGGCACTCAGGTCCTCATCCACCTTCTAGGACCATGGAAAAGTGCTCTTCTCCTGTATTTTTTGCCAGTTAACTGGCACTTTATATTCCAAATGGCTGCATGCATTGAATTTGGCCTGAAAACAGGCTGTGGTATTTCCATCTGTCAGTAACAGATTACAAGAAGATTTCATGGATTCTTTATAAACAACCCTAAAGCTTCACCTAAGCTATTTATATCTAAACTGCAGAAACTCTTCATGACTGATGGCTGGGCTCCTCTGCCAAATTCTTGCCAATAGACTGACAACCCAAATTCAGTGAGACCTGTGCCCCACCGAAGGGATCAAGAGCAACACTGAATTCCCAACCCTCAACAGGCTGAAATGTTTTCTAATGACTTGCGACCTGTGAGAATGAATATTCATTTTGAAAGGTTACTAAGTATCAAATACTACTTCACTCATTTTTAACACTTGCTTTTCTGCTTAAAACATTATTTTTAGGAGGTTTTTTTGGCCAACAAGCATAGGACTAGCAAGTAATATTTATTTATGATTTCCAGATTTCTGTTTATTGCTAATCAAGGGGATTATGTTTTTAAAAGGAAACAAGGAAGCAGTGAGTGGGTGATTTCTTTATAAGAGAGAAATGTGTGGTTGACCTACTACAATAATGAGCATTTTAATACTGGAAAATAAAGATAATTTGAATTAATTGGCCCTCTGTGTTGATATTGTTACCCATCAAGGTTCTCAGAAAGTCAATTTAAATTAAGCACTTGAACACAAGAACTTCTGAAATATTTATCCATGAGCAGAGCTGGGAGTAGAATCAGCACACACATTTCTAGCACAGCTGGTTTTATTTTATTAGTTGGAAAGCTTAATTTACCAAGTTAAATACAAATGTTTTGGGCTAAATGGGTTGGACAAATCCATTTACAAAACTGATAGCTTCAATTTTGAAACACTGTTCAGTCCAAGCAGATTTGCTACAAACAGATGAGGAAACTGAAATCAGGAGCAGAGGAAAGTAAATTTCCTTCCATCCTTCCCAACTTTCTTTCACCGTTTTGGGGCTTTGTTTAGAAAGCAGTGCTGAGAATCCTGTAAAGATGTGTTGGGTTTTCCCCAAAATTTTGCTCTTTAATGTAAGCGCTTTCCACTTCTTTCTCACACTTCATCATTTTCCAGCAAGGAAAAAATGAGGAAAATAAAAGGAGAAAAAAAGAGAAATATCTAGGAATTTTTTGTATTTGCAAGACCTAGTGGGTTTTGGCATATGGAATTGTATAAGAAATACATGTTTATTCCTCAACAAATCCCATTTGGTGTGGATGTTCCATCCTGGCCTAACCATTGTGGCAAAATGTGTAATTTTTTCCCCAGTATTGTACTTGAATGATCAGCACTGCTAATTTAATGTATTTTTAGCACTCTTTCTGCTCCAGGTTCTAGATGTGAATGACCACACTGATGAGAACATGAACAGAGATATGAGAACTCAAACCTGACCTCTCTGGGCACCCCAAAAAGCAAGAGGAGCCCTCAGAGACCTCAATGGTCCCACAGATAAAGTGTCTGGTTGACATTTTGGAATCTCTAACAGTGAACCAATAACTTTATGCTCAGAGGTTTTGTAAGTGCTGGCAGTGGGTGAATTTCCTACACCTTGATCCTCGGGGTGCTCTAAACCACATCGCAAAATAATCTCGAGCTGTTCTAGCTTGACAGGGGGAAGGAAATAGAATTATTGGGCTTGTCCTGGACTTGGATAAAAAAAATAATAGAAATGGGTCCTGATCTTTTTGAATCTCCACAGGCAAGCCTCTAAACAGTGACCAGCAGTGTGATATTTTGTCAGCTTCTCTGGCAACAGTGAATTCATGCTGCTGACCTTTCAAACAAAAGCCAAAACCTTGTCCTGGTTGCTGGGTGAGCTTCTTTAAACAGAGTTTGTTGCACTATTAAACTTTTTCATCTATGTGTATTTGATTAGTCTGGTACAATGACTACTTGATTCTCACTTCAGAAGCTCCTCAGGGTCTGGGAAGGCAGGGGAGTTTGTCTTCCCCTCCCAGCCCTGAATAAAGTGAGACTGTGAGAGACAGTACACAATAAATCCCAAATTCTGATCTGCAGTGATCAAAACCCAATCAATTAAGTTTAATATATAGAGATAAAGTACTTCTTTATCTAAAAGTCCGTCAACACCTTATCTTGGTAAAACTGTCTTTTTCTTATTTGTATTTAGAGTAGAAATATTTTGTTAAAATATCGTGTGTTTTATTTAGTTTCAAATTCTCATCCAGATGCAGCTTGATAGATCCGAGTAATGCATGAGTAATGCACACTAGGCAGTGCAAATTGAAATAAATGTGATGAGACACAGGGAATCTTTTCGGTAAGGAAAAAGGAGAAGGAGGCTTTATTGAAGGAACAGCCTTTTTGAATAGGAAAATGATGAAGAACAAGCACCAAAAAAGATCAGAGTCTTTCATGTAACTTCTGTATGTAATCAAGCATCTTTCTTATTGATTATAAACCTGATTAAAATCAACTGTTATTATTGGTCCACCTTGTTTGAGTGTGTGCTACCAATTGGGATCCCCTGCCTGCTTCTGAAGGAGAGTGAAGAGTGTGTGTAAACAAACCGTGTTCTTGCTTCTGCAAGACATTTGAAGATTTTTAATATTTCTTTTAAATGACAAAGTGAGGTTTGATTGCAATGTCTGTTTCCAGGAGTGCTTGACTTTTACACTGACGTAAACCAAGGGTTTTCACACTTTCTGGAAACATCTTGTGAAGTGTAGCTAGAGTAGAGACAAGGAACTGGCGAGGGAAAGGTAAGGTCAGTGCCTCAGATTCCTCCACGTGAGCTTTCCAAGCAGGATTGGAATAGCTGCTATGGCTTGATTTATTTTTTATTTTGGCAGCAGCCCTGCGAGGGAGCTTTTGTGTTGGGATGCTTGCATGGAGCTGCCCCTACAAGCCATTTGTCTCATCAAAGACCTTCTGTTTACAGCTGTCCCACGGCACCTCATGGCTACAAGGTCTGCAGTTCTCACATTTGCTGGATGTCAATGAACTATAAAATAATTAGCTCAGAATCAGGCAGTTTAACCTGGATCAGTTTATGGCATGGTGTTTTCTCAGTGTTTCTTCAGCACCATGCAGCCAGTCCCATTTGCACCACCTTAACATGGAGCTGATCATACATTAGTCAGCAGTTATTCACACATTGCCCCGTGGAATAATTTCACAAAGAGCTGTATAACCAGGAGATGAAAAGGAGTTGGGTTTCACTGCTGGTTTAATATGTGCAGCTGTTTCACCCTGACACCCCCTTGCTAAATGCTCAGGAAACCCCATGCCCTAACACATCATTAAAAAACAACACCAAAAAAAGAATCTCCTATTCTCCTGGGCATCTCAGATCAGATAAGGCTCATAGCCTAAGATATATCATTGCTTAAAGTCCCACAGAGCTGCCACTTAAAAAGAATGCTTCCATAAAGCACTTCCAAAAGACATGAACTCTAAGGAGATTAAAGGAAATTTCGTTTATGTGCACAGGTACGTATTTGAGTGGGAAGTCAGGCTCTGTGTTTTAATCAGAAAATTATTGACTCAGTCATGATCCAATTGCAAACATGAGCAACCTGGGCTGGTGGAAGGTGTTCCTGCCCATGGCAGGGGATTGGAATTAAGTCATCCTTAGGGTCCTTTCCAACACAAACCATTCTGTGATACTATGACAAAATGAGCTGGTGCTGCTACACGGCCAGTAATTCTGACCAAGGTATTTTAATAATCATAAGGAGTCTTAATCACCCTTCTAGATTGGATAAAAATCCACTGAAAGTACTGAGTTGTTCTAAGAGAAGTTATCTTCTGTCTTATCTTAGTATTGAGACACCTCAGAGAATTAAAGAACATCACAACTAATGAAGGAGGATACTCTGATAAAAGATATTTCTAGTGGTCATAAAAATTTCCCATATGGTGGAAATAAATAAAAACAGCTTGTGAAACCTTTGCAATTTTTAAAGGAGCATCTAAGGTGTAAAATTTCCATGGTTAGTGCAAGGACTGAATCTGATATTCACCAGTGTTGTTCTATGTCTAATAAAATCTCACTGACAATGGCACTTTATTGAATTTATTCATAGTTGGAGTCAGTGCTGTTGAAGGGGCAACAACCAAATGCCTCAAAGTTTTAGACCTTGAGTCAATCAAGCGGCATTTTTGAGATACCAGAAAGCTCCAGCCTATTTATTATAGGATCTTCACACTTGTGGTTCACACTTGACTTCTTGCTCTATTCTGCTTAAAAGAGATGCTTCTCTAGATCTGATGCTGTATCTTTAACCCTTCTTAAATAAGTGCCTGTTAAACACAAGCCTGCCCAGAATAGTTAATTCAGTGCCTGCTAGAGGAGTAGATGAACAAGGCAATCTGCACTCTCCAGCTTCTGAAGCCAGATCCTTGGCTGGCAGACCTTGTGACTGGCAGAGGTCTTAGAAAGGATCTGAAAGAGGCAAGGAAAATAATCAGAACTTTTCAGGACAAACCTGAGCTGTAAAATGGCATAAAGCAACATTTCAATTAGCCAGTTGACCAAAGAAAGTCAACAAGTAAAAAGCAATGCTTCAAATAATAGTAACACATAAATCAGGTGGCTTTGGCTTTTTCCTGGGAGCAAACTGGTGTGAGACAGAGCATAATTCTTCTCCTGGTGTGAGGCAGGAGGAATTCTGCTAAAAGCAGCACTAGTGGAAGCCAGGTCAGACTCATCCCTGGTTTCCCAGCGCTCTAGATCAGGTTGACAAGTTGTCACCTGTAAGTCCTTCCTGTAAGCCCAAGTCAGGAGGTTTGGGAGCCAGGCTGAGGGTTGCAGGGTTATACCAGTTAACATCCCCTTGAATAGCAGAGTGCCATGGGTCAGTGGTAAAATGGAAGGCTTAGCAATGGATCAAATTGTATCTGCCAAGTATATTTATCTTTCTGCCTGCTAAGTGTTAAAGAGTCCTGGTGACACTGATAAGGGAACTGTTACTTATATTTGCAGAGCCTAAATACATCAGGTCACGACCCCGATTGGATAAGTGGTAGCTAAACCCTTATGGCTCCCTAACAATGGGAAAAAATTACAGCACTGGTAATTGGGCACCAGCTATGGGGGAAAATGGGAATGGCCAGAAGTACAAAGCCAGATTATGACTTTCTGACTCCCTGGCATGCTTTAGTGAGTATATGGACCATGCCACTTCAGTCTGATCTGCACAAAGGGTTTGTCTTTGAACAAGCCGAGACTGACGGCTCTTTTCGGGCTCTGTGTGGGGTTAAAGTCTGGGACCTGGCACTCATGTCACTGGAGCATGACAAAAAGTGGAGAAGTAACACTTCAGAGACACAGTGGGCCTTCTGCTGCCTCTTTTGTGTCCTGGACAGTGCAGTGTTCTTGCGTGTCCCCAGATACAATAAAGGTGCTGGCCACTGCTTTGGTCAAGGATGGAGCTGGCATAACAGCCCTGCAATGGTGCAGAACTAATCTGTGCTGGGCCTTTCCTGTGTGATAAACCCACACCCAAGTAACCTAATCTGCAATGGGAAATCACACACACAACAACAAAAAAACCCCCCCAAAAAAAACCAAAAAAAAACCCAACCCCGAGTGCCCAGCGTTTAGTGACAGCCTGAATTTTTTCACAGTCATTTGAAGGTTTCCATCGGGGACCCTGGTCATTTGATGTGACAATTAGCAAGAGGACTTTTGTACTCCACTGAGATGAAACAGCCCTCTACAATAATTATTTTATGCCTTGAACAGAAACAAAACAAGAAAAAAGCCCAGAGAGTAAATAATGTTGTTACATCAAATGGGAAATTGGTTGTGCTTGTAGCTATTTATTTTCTTTTATTAAAGCAAAGTGTTACTTTTCCCATGGGAAAAAAAAAACAACCAAAAAACCCTTGAAATTATATGGCAAAATTTCCCCATATTGCCTTTAGTCTCCCCACATTTTTACCTTCATAAGCTAGTCAGTTTGCTTTGACCCTGGAGAATTTTTAAATTCTCCTGGTCTTTTAATCTCTGTATGAAATATTAGTGACCTGAAGGGGAAAATTGTCAATACCACCTGCAAGCTCTATTTTTCTTTTGCCATCAGGGCCAACATTGTGGAAGATCATGTACCAAACTTAGGGTGCTTTTGAAAAGCTCTCTTCCTCTTCAGCTATAGTTTTGTGCAAGGTACCTCTAAGTAGAATTGTTCACCATTCTGAAGAGACAGTCAAGGAGCAGTGGATACAAGCAAAGACGTTCGAGCAAAAAATAAATAAAAACAGATCTCCAAGCCTGTTTTCAGAAATTTTAACAGATAACCTTCTAAATTTTTTCTTTAGATTATTGAGAGATCTATACATGAAACTGGAGACTCACTGCAAAAAAAATATTTATTTGCCCACTCCAAAGAGTTACCTGAACTCATGTGCTACAGACTGCATTTCATAGCTCCATTCCTTTGAATCATGCAAAGGTTTATTTCATTAATTTTGAGGTTTTCAACAAATGTTTTACACCAGTATAAAATATACCCAGTTCAAAGGAAGGTAATGGACTGTTTGTGTCATCTGAAGCTGGGTGAATAATTTGCACATTGTTGTTTTCTTCACCAAGTTCTGTCTTGCTTTTGTGATTTTATTGCCTCTGTGATTTGATGGACAGCCAGTAAATTGTTTATAAGCTGTATCTTGCTAATAGTTGAGATCCATAATTTAAGATGGATGGCTAGAACCCCAGTAATGCAGTTTAAAGCCTTAGAAGCATGTTTTTAGTGTAAGAACTCACATTTAGCAATTGAAAAATCACAGCCTGACCCATTTTCAGTATTTGCTTAAAATTCATATCTATTTCTCCCAATGAACACCCAGAGAGTGATCCAAAGGAACTGAAACACAGATGATTTAGATTTGCATCAACATGCAAAAAAATATTTCTGGACATGTGCTGTGTGATGTGCACAGGTCTTTGCAGTGGAAAGTGATGCAGGTGACATTTACCTGAGTCCTGGCAGGCAGCAGCAGACCCAGCAAGGCATGAGGAGCCCACACAAACCCGGGCAGAAGATTGCAAAAGTGGACAAGAGAGTGAAGGAGAGCAGGGTTACACCCCTGCAGGGATTTAACTCTACAGTGAATCACCCACCCTGAGAGCAGCCACTGCACAAACCAAGAGCTGATTAAAAATGGTTCAGCAGCAGCAGCAGAGCTTCCCCTGCACACAGACACAGCACATTCACCCAGGGGCAGGCAGAGCCATCTGCCAGGAGCTTGCCCATATCACAGCGTGAGCATCCAGCGAGTGAAGGAATCTATTCCTGCTCCTTGTGCAGTGGCCTCACTCCTCACAGAAATGTAGAGAGCTGGAGGTGTGAAGCCACTACAAGCACATCTGCATTTTGACAGTCCCTGATGCTGTTTGGGGTGCTGTTCCCTGTACTAAACAGAAAATAAAGTTACTTTTTCACTGCTCTGCTGCCAAGGTCTAACTCCAACACCCAGAGCTGTGGGGTTTGTATGAAAAAGGCACCACTTCCAAAGCATCCAACCCTCCCTGCTCCTTTTGAACACAAAAGGTGCTCAGTGCCTGAGGAAGAGGCCTGCAGTAGGTAAAAACATTTTGTCAGTGCTTTGTGGGAGAGCTGGGCACCAGGATTCCCAAACAGCCAGCAAGAGCTGACCTGCTGTCACGGGGAAGAGGTGCAAATCCCAGATGGGATTGCTGCGAGTAGCAGTGGTACTGCACTGGTTTTAAACACAATTCTTATGAGCTTGTGGAAAGATAAGGAGCCAGCACAACAGGCACAGGAGTGAGGATGCTATTACCCAGATGAGCTTCAGAGCAGTACAGAGCATTGACTTCAACAGGATTCACACTGCAGCCTAAGTGTTTAAGTGAGATATCTACCTTTAAAAACTCTTTTTAAGACTTAGTTACAGGGGGAAGATGCACTGGTTTGACCTAGGATATGAATTTAATTGATTTAGGGAAATCAGTGAGAACTCTTGTGGGAATATATTCATTTTAACGTAAAAGAACAGTGATAAATTTGTCTTAAATTAGCTTAGCTTTAAATTAAATTAGAAGTGGTATTAATCTACTTACCTAATTATTTAACCAGGCTTTAATGATGTTGATTTAAAAACTGCCTGGAGTTAAACCAGTGCACTTTTGCTGTGGACACAAGACTCTTGACCTTGTTGCCTGAATTATGCAGT
This sequence comes from Rhabdornis inornatus, assembly GCA_013397075.1. Lineage (NCBI taxonomy): Eukaryota > Metazoa > Chordata > Aves > Passeriformes > Rhabdornithidae > Rhabdornis > Rhabdornis inornatus. Next base: position 548,196 of record VWZS01010494.1, on the reverse strand, counting down.
GTTCATCCCTGATTAAATTGATTCTGTAGTCCTAGAGCAGGTGTGAAGAGAAGCCAACAGCTTGTGTTCCCTCGAGTCTCTTAACAACAAGAGCCAGTTACTTTTGGTGGACCTATGAAATAGATGCTCCAAAAACATGTTTGCAGTCTGCTCCAGGAGTGTACATGTGCATGTGTTCTTTTAACTGCCAGGGATGATGTGGAAAACATCAGAGTTTAGGAAATGGCAGAGAGAGTGGGTGGCAAGGAAGGATCACGTCATCCTCCGAGGCAGTCTTCTGGACAGAGGCTGGTTCCAGGATGTGAACAGCAGCTGTGGGCTACATCAAACTCCTTACACATTTTCAGACTGGAACAACAGGACTGAGAATTTGAAGGGGCTTTAATGCAGGCTCAGGATGGCAGCCCCCTGCAATTCTCCTTGGCTTCCTCCTCCCCACCCTGAGCCTTCCAGGAGAGGAATGGTGGAAGAAGTCTCATGCCAGGCCTGTCCCAGCAGACTTCTTTGAGTTTTTGTACATACAGAGAGAGCCACTCCATTTCCCAATGTAGATGCCACTGGCATTCTTCCTCAGGCCCTGATGGTCCCTTTCCTTCAGAAAAATACACTTGTTCATGTCTTAAATATCCAGGTAAGGATCTAAAGGAATATGAACAGAGCCCCAAATACAATGGAAATTCAAACAAACAAACAAACAAAAACCAACCAACCAACGACAACAGCAACAAAAAAAACCAAACCAAACCAAAAAAATCTCCAATTAAGGTGCAGTTGGGATTGGTCTAGTTCAGGTCTCTGATGCCAATTGTATTAATTGAGATATTAAGACCCAAGATACAAAATACTGATATGACTCAATTACTTATGGGATAATGGGATGCCATTCAGCTCCTGGGCTATTTTGTTCCCTCCCCATGGAGTTGTCTTGTCTGTTCAGATCATGAACTCTTTGGGATCTGAGCTTGCCCCTGCTCTGTAGAGCATCTCGTACAACAGTGATCCTTTCACAGCTGGTCCCCTGGCAATCCAGCAGCACTCCCCTCACTATTGCCCTGGGGCAGTGGGAATTTTTCCCTCGAGTTTCACTGGAATTAGATAAGGCTCATGGACCCTTTGAAACACATCACTCATAATGCTGGAGTAGAGCAGTGCTCCAGGATATGGTTTCATGGAATGTCAGAGGTCGGAAACAGGAACAATCCCACACATTGTTCCCACTTCTAGCTCCTGGCTTTCCACAAAACAATCTTTTGGAAGGCTTTTCTCGGACTTCCATGGCCATCTTCTGACAGAGGATGTATGTGGGATTAGGCTGGTGCCTCATCTGTTCCAGGAGCAGCTCCCCAGCAAGGGAGTGTGGGTTGTACAGGGACAAATGCTGGGTCTCCTCTGCCCTTGCTCTGTTATTTATTGCAGTTACATTTCTAATTGCTACACGTGCCCTGCACGTGTTTAATCAGACAAACAAAGGCTGACTGCCAAACCAAATGTGCTTTGGAATGCCTGAATATTGTCCAAGGTGAGGCAACATCAACCCCAGGCAGCTGCAGGTGTGAAATCTGTGAGGTTTTACACTGAGGGTTTGTGAAGAGTTCCAGTGTAAAGGAGATAACAGCATTTAATTACTCTGGGTTATCAGCCAGGCAGAGAGCAGAGGTAAGGCTGTGTCCCCAACACTTCTCTCTTCAGCCACACAAATCCAAATGGACACTGGAAAACTTATTCCAGCTGTGATTTGGAGTTACAAATCTCAAAACTAGCAAGAAATGCACCTGGCACTATCTAAAGCTCAAATGTAATTAAAATGTTTGGGTTAAAATATTTATTGTTGAAGTGTGGCCTTTTCTCAGCATAAACTCTTTATGTGTAATATTAACTGGATAGATATTTTCATTTTTAAATGAAGATTTTTATCAAAGTGTTTTCAATAATTCCTTTTTTTTATTATTATTTCCACCTGTTCACATTATCATTTCTTACCACAGCTGAGAGTCTAAAACAAACTCTTTTCAAACTATCTCAGAAGGAGGGTCTTCCATATAATTTTTGAGGGAAATATTGTGAAATTTGGCTGACAATTGAGCCAAGATCAAGCAAAGAAATGCATAAATTTTTTACTATTACACTTTTTGCCTCAGCACTGAAAAGGACTGTCCATAGTTTTGCACTCTGACAAAACTGGGAGAAAAGAAGCATAATCATGATTGGTTGGAAATGGGAAAAACAAAGCATGCAGAATTTCAGGCCTGGTAAAGAGCAGCCTGTCTGCCATCAACAGTCTCTAGAGCACAACCTGGAGTGATTGTGGTTCACCACTGCATGGCCTTGAGCTGCAGGAGCTTTTTGGGCTCTAATTCAGATGCTAAGAGACCTAGGAATAGAGAACAAAAGGACCATTTTATCTTCAAAATGTCACTGTACTGATAATCCTGCTCTGCAGATTAATAAAAGGTTACTCCATCAAGAGGGCTACTTGCTTTGCTAAAACAGAATATAACAACTAACCAAACAAAAAATAGTTTAGAATATAATCTAAACAAGTTAATTCTGAATAATTCTAACTGGTTCAAAATGATTATTGCTCATTAAACATTTTTAGACATTTAGCTTGGCTATAATTTGTAAGATTTTGCTTTTGTGGTTTTTCGGAAGATTAAAGGCTAAGCTAAAATTAAAACAAGATTTTTTTTTTTAGTATAACCAAAGGTGAAAGAAAACTCCCAAAGTGTTTTCCAGGCAGGTACTCACCATGGGTTAGGAAATTGGTGGTTCAAATGTCATGGGGAAATAGCATGTCAGTGCAAGTTCTTTAGTGATCAATAAAGTATTCTGCATTCAGGCTTCACAAAAAGGTTTCTGAGAACCTTCTCAGACTCCCCGTGGGACAATCCTTTGACATATTCATTGACACCTACTGGGGTAGTTGTCTTTTTAGTTTTGCCATAAGACAGCAATTTGCCACCTCATTATCAGTGTGATTGATGAGAACACCATCTGAAAATCTGTCACACGATGATTGTGGGCTTGACTCCCTCTCTAGATTGATCTTAGAGTCATACACTGATGTGCATGACAAAATGTTTTCTGGGGAAAGATGTCAATGACAGGTTTTTTGAAAGAAACTGCAGCTTCTGCAAAAGCAATTGACTCTTTTCTCCCTCCTCCCCAGCCCTCCAACTCTCTCTTTTTTCCCCCTCTCTTTGATATTTGTGCTTAAAAAGTAGAACATTAGACAGCATTTGCTTTTAACAGAATGCCAGAGCTGACTCAATCCACTGGCAGATGTGGTGGCTTCGGCACGAGTGTGTGAGGTCTTTGCAGAGCCCTGAATGAAAAGTGCTTTGCAAAACAGAGTTACAGGCAGTGCACAGATAGCAGAGAGCCCTGAACACCACTTCAGTGCAGTGCTGCTGAGAGTCTGCACGATTTCACCCTCTCTGGTTTCTTGCTGCACTTCCACGCTCTCTCTGCCACTTTTATAGCTGTTGTTTGTATAACGGAACATCTCCCGTTTTTGCTGGTTCCATTTGTCCTTCTCATTTCGAGCTCCTCAGTCTCATTTAAGGCTGGACTGAGACTTTATATTCAGTAAGAACCTGGGTAATAATCTTAAAAAAAACCCGCAAATATTTTGGCCAACCTAGATTTGCAAGCACTTTTCTTGACGTTTTACAGAGTATAAACTCCATTTGCAATACTCCATTGCTTTTGTCCTTCTGCATTTTCACTTCCTGACAACAGTCTCACACTTCTCACCGTCCATGGGCAGATTTCCATTCTTTCCTCTTCTTCCCTTTCATTCTACTACAACTTTTCCAACAGAGAATATCACCACCACATAATTCACTGGCAAAAACCTGGCAGCTGGCAATCGGGATGACAAAGATGGAGATGTTAGACTCGAAACCCCAGTAACTCCCAGAACATTACCTTGAGATGCAAAACCTGCTATTTTAATTTCTTTGTAAATTCTACAGAATAACCCTAGAAAACTGAAATTATTATTATTTTTTAAATAGGCATTTACCTCAGTTTTCAGCAAATAGGCTTTTGCCTATTTGAGTAGTAGACATATTTTTAGTAGCTAATATTTGGGGAAAAGATCTCGATCTGCAAGGTATTCAGACTGGTGCCTAATGAGCAGTGGATGTATTTAATCTACTGTCCTGAAATGGCTGTTACACAAACATATCCAACTGTTTATATAAAGGTTTTCAAGCAAAGGCTACCTTAAAGGTATTTAAAGACATTCTTATTAAATTATTATAGAAAAACAGTATTTTAAAATGTATCAGCTGAGGTCTTTGAGAGCTTTGCTCCACAACATAATTTAAAAAGTAACAAATCTGCTGGTTAGTGTTCTTTGAACAGAGATAAGAAGTGCTACTTCTCACACATTCTGCCTTTTCTCAAGTATTAAATTAGATTCGCCAGGGACAGAGATGTTGCAAGACCCACCCTAATCCCTAAAAAGCACAAACTGCTCCTAGGTTGAATCAAACAACTCCATGCAACACATCCCAATAGCCCTGCAGAGCACAGAGAGGGGACTGGTTTGGGTAAGTGGCACTGTACTGGGAACTTTAGTGAGCATACTGCAGTGGGGGTTTGGAATTCAGTTAAATCCTTAAAGAAGAGACCTTGGATAATGAATGGAGGCCCAGGGAAAGAGCCTCAGCCAACACAGGTTGCTGCAGTCTCTGATTTCCACCAAAGTAAGGATTGCCAAGGAAGGGATGTGCTCCTGGGGCACACTCCAAGGCTGGCAGTGTTGGTGAGGTGAGGAATTGCTGCCCCACAGGGGGATTTTCCTGTTCTGCACCAGGGCAAAGAGCATCCCAGGGATGGGGTGCCCAGGTGCTGCTCTCCCTGGGGGCAGGACCCAGTGTTCCCCCAGTGCCACTGGGGCTGGGGAGGCTGCAAGGGGGAGTGAGGTCGGGGAGGGGGGACCCCAGCACAATGTGGAGTGACTCCAGGCAATTAAAAGGAAAACGAAAGAAATATCTGGCTGAATGCCAAAGCGCGCCTTCTTCTTTTTCCTTTTTATTTTTTTTTCTTCCTTCTTCGCTGCCAACAGTCCATGAAAATGGGAAGGTATGTGAGGAATTCTCCCACTTTATATTCCAGCTCCCAGCCATTGTGTTTTGGCTGTGGCAGAGCAGCGCTGCTATTCTCCCATGCAGCCTGGGAAGAGGCAGGCACCTTGTCCCACAAGACAGATGATGGGGCTGGGGCTGAGTGAGCAGCACCCAGGGTTTGTCAATGCAGGCCCAAGGAATCTGCTGATCAGATAGGGAAACAAGAGCACTGCCTTCTGCAGAGAGCCACCTTTTGGGGGGGATCTCTTTTGTTGCCTCTCTTTGATCTAGAGGAAAATAAACAGCCTTTGCTTGGTCATTCTGCTGGCAGCAGTGGGAGGTCGGCGATAGCAGATCGATATTGTGACATCTTACAGAGCTCTTGGAGTTGTCCTACTTATGCTCTACTCTTTGGGTCACATTAAAAAAATGTTCTTTGGCTTCTGTTGTGCAAAAAATACCCTCCCTATTGAAGCCGGTGGCGAAAATCTTGCAGATGATAACAGGGATGCAATTCAGTTATGGAGAACTTTTTAATTATCTCCAAATTAATTAGCTGAGTCTAGCAAACATTCTTTATGAGGGAGATTAATATTAACAGCGTGCACCTGCCGAAAAATAATGGCTCTGGAGCTGGAAAGGAAGATGAGAGCCCTCATCATAAAAGAGAGATCTGGAGAGGCACCAAACTTGCTCTTTGCAGGTGCCTTCATTCCTGCACAGAAGAGATCCTTAACGTCCCTTTCTGGCCAAAATATTCTGTGATTCCATGATCAAAAAAGACACTGAATATTTATGATTCTTTTCTGCAGTAGGAAAAATCATGTGCCATTCTCAATTTCCAAGTCACTTCCTCCTGTACGTGGAATGTGTTTGAATAAGCTCTCAGACCCTGAAAATTGGAATTCTGTATTCAGGAAGTGAGACCTGGTGGAAATATCTTTGAATATTAGCAAATATTTTTTCAATCTTACAGATGGTTGTTAAAACAGGTCCTGAACTCTCTGCAGATTTGTCTTGTCTTTTCAATTGAAAGGTTTTTAGTATCTCAGGAAAACATGCTGACTAAAGTGAAAATCACAATCACATTAATAGTATGGTCAGAATTACACTGTCTGAAATTGAAAACAATGATATCTACAATTTTATTTTGCCCATTTGTTCTAAAATACAGCACAAAATCAATATTTGAGGGAAAACAGCCTGCCTCATCTGCAGAAACCTTAGCTGTAAAATAAGAAAATTTTGTGGAGTTTCAATTTTCTTCTTCAGTTTTTTTTAGAATTCTTATTTTTAGTAAATTTTTCTGAGCAGCTCTACTAAAATATTAGCAACACTCCCCTCCTGTCTCCCTCTCTGCACATTCAAACACACATGCATGTACAGTCTCATCATAATTTTGTGGTGGTTCTGTTGGAACCAAAATACTTTTGTATCCAGAAGGATGGAGAGGACACACACACATATCCTGTTCCAGGGGATTTCTTGGTGAATATCTTCCTCCAGGTCCTCCTGCAGTTTGACACAAGGCTCCTTGAGCAGATCTGTGATTTAATGATCAGCAGCTGCAGCTGAAGGGATTTCTGGCCTAGTTTTGGTTGCATGCATTCAGGGAGCCACTCCAAACTTGTTTTATATCACATTACATAGCAACAGAACACAGAAAAGCCAAGTACTTCTCTTTCTGAGTGTGGGCAGCCAAGAGGCAATAAGAATCAGAATTAATAACAAGGAAATAACAACTAACAAGGAATGACAACACTGCAGGCAGCGATGATATCCTTAAATCATACAGCAAATTTGATTCAGGGCACATAAATGATTTATCTTGTTGATGTAATTGATCACAGACTTTCCACTCCTCCAGCTCCCTTTCACCAAGGGCTCCTCTCATGGAGAATGTTGTCCAGAAAGACAGACATGGCCAGAGTGCCCCAGGGACATGAAGAACCCTCCCCTGTTTCCAGAACTGCTCCAAGGAAATGTGTGGATTCACAGGCAGAAGGTGAGGCTCAATTCACCTTCCCTCAGGTGCCTACAGTGAGCGTTCATAGAGCTGAATGCATGTTTTAGGAGGATTTAAGAAAAACAGGCATGTTTGTGTCAGCATTTCTCTTACTGCCATCTTAAATCACTAATTTCAGTATTATATTTAGTCACAAACTCCATTTATTTAGCTCCAGCCCCTCTAAGAAGAGTAAGGATGGTAACTCTGGAGCTGAAGCATATAAAGTTGGGAGGCAGGAGCCCACAGACAGCACCAGAGTGTATCAGACACCACACTCCAGGATAACTTTGCCATGGATGCAAACTGTGCCTGAAGCCAGAACTGGATGAATCAGTTTTGGGGTTGTATCATCATAAATGAAGATGTAAGTTAGGGCATTTCTATTTTTTTTTCTTTTTTCCTATATGGAAAAAGAAGAGAAAGAAGAGAAAGAAGAGAAAGAAGAGAAAGAAAGAAAGAAAGAAAGAAAGAAAGAAAGAAAGAAAGAAAGAAAGAAAGAAAGAAAGAAAGAAAGAAAGAAAGAAAGAAAGAAAGAAAGAAAGAAAGAAAGGGAAAGAAAGAAACTTTCTAATGTTTTTTTGGGGGGGCTTTTTTTTTCTGCTAATGCCATCTTTGGCTGGCATTTATCAGTCTTCTAAATATGTGATCACATCAGAATATCCTTTTCTTGTTTGATTTATCTAAATAATAATCTATATGCCTACAGCTGCAAAGAGATTAAAGCAAATGCAAACAGAAATCATCCTTAATTCACTGTTTGATATGACCAGCATTTTTACTAATTAGGCACTACAGAAAGTTTCTTTTTTCTTCTCTTTTTTCTTCCCTGCTCCCTTCTTCTCTGAGAGTAAATAAGCGTCACGATATCTTTAGGCCAAGCTTTTCACACTCCCAATTGTGTTTGCAATTTTTTGAAACTTTTGCATCTTTTCTCTGTGGATGAGCCCAGAGATAAGCTGATACTTTCAGTTTCTAGTGTGTCCCAGGGTTTAATTGTTAAAAGCCCTGGTTCTTGTGTCCTTTTCAGACTGGAGTACTGGACTCCAAGGTTCTGCCTGAGCACTGCTAATTGTGGGCTGATAAAAGGGGATTTGGCACTTGCTGTGGGTATGTACACCCTGCCTCCTCACACTGACAATTTACCATGGCAGTGCTGACACAATTCAAATAATACAGCCTGGAGGACACCAGACATCCAACTGCTGATTCAGCACCTCTGGTTTCACACCTCAGAGTTTGCCTCAGTGCCATATGCCATGTGAATTCGAGTTCATTTCTGCAGAGTTGAATGCAGGATTAATGTGAAATGTGTCATTTCACAGAGTGTAAGGAGCTGTACAGCAGGTCCCCTTAAACATTCCAGGGAGATGGGCAGCAGCAACCTCCCTGAAGGCTGGTGGAGCATGCACACAGGTATAGACTCTCATTTATATTCACTTATTTATGCCTATTTTTATGTGCAGTCGTGCGTTTTCACATATACTTTACAATCTCCCAGAACCCACTGTTTCTGAAAGCTGAGTCACACATGCACAGATGGAGAGCTGCAGGAAACAGTTCTGTACAAGTAAATGGAATTTATTGTGGAAGACATTGGCTCTCCAGCACACACAGAGTCCCTGTCACCTGGATATACAAAACCATGGAAATGAGGATGTCTCCTGTCCCCTGAACCCCCAGCCCAGTGAGCAGCAGTGGTGAGCAGCAGCTCCTCCAACAGCAGGCATCCAAATATGAGTTACCCAGTGCTGTTCTATTGGTGAGATTAATTTATCAAAAGGTGTTCAGAACCTGCAGTAAATAAAGGACAAACCCACATCAAAGACAGGTCTAGGTTGCTCTCCTAAAAGCACTTTACAAAACAAGAAAAGATTATGGAGCAGTTGAGGATTAAGGGTTATCAAGTCCACCTTAAAGTGTCAGGTAAAAAAATGTTTTGTTGTTAAAATACCAGAGTGGATGTCTGATTTGATAAGTTTGTTCAAAGAATATTTATTTTAAACGGTGTAGGCAGATTATTGATGAAAAATAGATTTGCCTTCAATTTCAAATTGAGACCAGGGAAATTACAGAGTGTTTAAATGAAGCAAAAGGCATTTGCAAAGGCTCCTACCTGTGTCTTTAGTAATAAACCCAGCAGGTGCTGACCTCTGCAGCAATGAGGCACTTTAATTCACTTTAATTACATAGTTTCTAAAGTTAGACCTGGAATGCCTGGATTTGGATTTCCAGATCTTCACTTCTGCAGTTCCATTCAGTGGGATTATATAGATTGAGCTTTAGCTTGGTTTTGAGGATTCTCAGGACTGATTGTCTCAATGCAAACAGCAAAGACTTGCAGAAGCCTCACACCTTTCCTGGCAAGATTTAGTGCTCAGAATGTATCAATGGCAACAGAACACTTGCTAACTTTCTTCTAAAACATATCATTTTAAGAAGATGATTTTCCACAGTTACATCAAGGTGGAGATACATTTATTTTGTATTGCTATGCTTTTAAAAAGTCAGTAATTCATATTTATACATCCTGAGTAATTTCTGTATGCTTATGCTTACATGAATCTATTTTGACTCCCTGGAGCTTTCTGCAATTATACTGCAATTTTTATAGTGCAATTTGGAATGGATTTCTGGGTTTTAAGTCCTCAACCCATCATGTTTGTGTTGGATACTGAAAACCTCAGGATAAAATCTTGTTCAATACATGACATGCACTAACTGAAGTCAGGATTTGCTCTGAATTCAGGACGTGTTATAAACCCTGACAAAGACTTTTTAGGACCAGGACTGCAAAAAACTAACAGACTGGCTGGACCACAAAGCTATGCACAGCATGGAATAAATGCTGGATGGTATCACAGAATTATGAAGTGTTCTTCCAAAGATTCTTCCTGGTTTTCAGCCACCTCTGCACTGGGAGGCTCTGACAGCTTCATTGATTGCATATCAATCATCACAGTGCTGATCAAACAGCTATAAAGGGCAAGTCCTGACTGTAAATTGACTCTGAAAATCTAGAGCTGACTTATAGTTACATGACATGCAACAGGCATTTCCCCCCCAGCTCATAGTCTGTGGATTTATTTTTGTCCAGTGATGGTTAACAAATTATCTCACTGGACTTTCACAGCTACATCTGCTCTTCCTTTTTCCCCAATTTCCTTCTTTAGCTTTATTAGACCAATAGTTGTGCATACTGAATCCCCTGAAATATTAACAATTAATCAGAAAATCAAGGACTGGCTCTTTTTTCCTTTCCTTTCCTTGTTTCCAGGAATTATATGTTGATTTTCCCCAATGATTCCTAGCCTTGCCATTTTTCCATGAACATTGCTTCATCGCTCCCCCTTCCCCAGGTTAGAATGCCCAAGAATCAATCTTGTGTTTGCTAAATAATGCTGAATTAGGACAGTTTACATCTAAGTTACAGGATTCAAAATACTTCTCTTTTTTTTTTTTTCTGTCCTGCCCTTTGTTTAGCCTCTTTGATTTATTATTGGAGGCTTCTTTTTGATCTGGCTTTACCTTGTCAGTCCTTCATGTCCCACCCACAGACTTTTTATTTCTTTTTCATCTAGTGATGCTGGCAAAGAACTTAAAAAAAAATACAGAGGGAGGGATTTGGGATTGTCATATAAAACCTGTCTTACTCACTTTTCAATATCTCATTGAACTCCTCACAGCTTTGATATTTTAAGTAGGTATCACAACAAAGGGAAACAGAAGTGACTGGAAAGGTAATGCAGTGTATTAGGCTTGTTAATGGCCCTGAAAGTCCCAAGAAAAACCTGCTGAAAGAAGGATCCTTTCCCATGAGTACTATTTAATTTCTCTGAGAGGGTTTTCCTGGTGAATTAAAACTCTAAAGAGCACATTTAGGCAACACAACTGCTATCTTAGCCTATGCTGTGTGCACACTGACATTCACTTTCATTTTACAAATCCTTTCGTGGAAAAGTCTGTGTAGAGAGATTTCTGGAGAATCTGGCTCTGCTTTTGCTCTGCTGCTAACATACTTGGGAAATGTAGAAAATCTGAGTAGAGAACTGTTTCCCACAAGGGCAGAGCAAGACCAAATAAATGACATTAATATTTTACTAAATAATTCCTTTTATGAGTTGTAAGTAATGCCCCTGCACCTACACTTCAAATTGTTCAATGTCTGAGTATGAAGCAGGTTAAGCATCTATTTAGAATAATTTTAAAAGACAAAATTTGTGAGTCTAACAGGCAGAAGAACAAATGCTCCAGAGCTTATGATGTCAATTCAAAGCTCTGGCTGTTGGATTTCTTCAGCAAAAAAAAGAAACTTCAGGTTGACCCACAAGCAGTTAATTAGCACAGGGATGCAGAAATAATGTGAAACCATGTGGTTTATTTTTCCCTTGTGCCACCTGTAAGCTCTGCCAGCAATGATCACAACACACAGAGGCACTGAGCACCTTTAAGCATTTTGATCCTACTGGAATCAGTGGGAATGGGAGTTTTAGAAAAGGAATGTTTCTTAAAGGATCAATCCTAAAGCCTCACAATCCAAACTGTGCTGACGTTTGCTCATGTAAAATGACAAAGACTTTAAATGACACCATGTCTTCTTTCTTGAAAAAGCAACGAAAAAAGTCAATTATTCTCTAGTTCTTACCAATTATTTTCAGTTTCTGGTCGTCTTATTGCTCAATACAATAATGCTGATTGGATTGCACCACAGAGGACTGCATCCATCTCCAAACTAAGTGATTATTGACTCAAGAATGCAAATTGAACATTTCTGCACAGAGCAGATTTTCAGAAAATATTGATCATCCTCAAACTGAGCCTTGACTTTCCCCACTGAGGCCAACTCCCTTTGTGTGACTTGCTTTGGAAATTACACATTTCAACAATTGCTTGCATCTCCTCATTTTGTAATCTCTCACACTGAAGACCCTTCAAACCTGACCTGCACATTGAGATGTTTCAATTAGAGAGTGACCCCTGCTTTAACTTTGCAGTTTCTCGTGGCCAGGGTGCAGAAGGGGGCAATAATAGAGGGTTTGCAGTGGTAAATGGAGAGCTGAGCCTGGCTCCCTGCTCTGAGATCAGATGTTCTGCACCCCTGGAGCACCTGGCCCTGCTCAGGCTGACAAACAGCCCTGACACCATTCATCTGTGAAAATGATGTGCTAAAACACCACCCTCAGAAAAAGGTTTTTCTAAATTATTCCTTCATTTGAAAATACCAAGGCCGGGTAATATCATCAAATCTGAGAAATTAAAGTTTGCTATCAAAATTTGTATTAACCTTAGAATTGACATTTCTATAGAATTCATTTTCTGTTGTAAATTGTCATTCTGACACGACTACTTTACTGTCTCTAGGATGGACTGGCAGCTATTTTTGTAGCTATCTTTGAAGCTATTTTTCTTGATAAAATCAGCGTTGGACACTCCAGAAGTTAGTGTTCTGGTGGCTGCAGTTTAAGCACTAGAATCTGAAACAAACTCCTGACAGACAAGATCAATTAGGAAGTTTTTTATTTGTGTTTGAGACATAACAATGAAGCTCCTCCACTAAAGTGTGCTATAAAACAGAAGTGAAATTCGGGCAGAGTCAAGAAAAGAAGAAGAAGCCACAGTAGAACTTACACGATTTTTTGTTGCTATTATGCTGATTTTTTTTTCCAGGAATTTTCTTTGTTGTTGGTATGGAGAATCCAGAGTTTCCATCTTCAAAACAAATTTGTCTTCATGAAATTTATTTTTAATCAAAAACCTCAAAACTTCCCAATTATTTTTTGTAATTTGTAAATTTAGACACTGTCTTCAGGTGGACAAAGAGGATTCTACTCTTCTTTATGACAGACACAGTCCCACTTTATTTTTCTGATGATTGCTTTTTAATGATTACAGTAGTTTTTTTCATGGTTCAATGTTGTTTATGTGAGGGAGGTGTCCAGGGAAGGACTGGATGTGGTTCATGGTCTGGTTGACAAGGTGGGGATCAGTCAAAGGTTGGGCTCCACGATCTCAGAGGTCTTTTCCAATCTAATTGATTCTGTGGCTCCTAATTGATAGCTGCCAGAAAAGGAAATTTAGTTTGTACAGCACAGCAAACTCCAGACTAAGATCCAAGTCGAGGTTTTGGAATCTCTACTGAGTTCCTGCTCAGTATTCTCATCTTACTTTACAGTAATGAATAAACTGTAAATGTTTGCTGTTTTACAAAGTGCAAAGTCGTTATGAAGCACTACTTTCAACAATGGTAGTTGAAATTCCAGTGTGCTGTGGTGAATCCCTGTCTTTGTGTACACTCATTATTCCCACATTTCACTGCATTCATCTTGCAATTTATTTATGACGCCTCCATCAAGAATACTTGGTCTCTGTAAATGAACTCTTAAAAAATGATTATATGTCAAATCCTTACCTGTCCATCTGAGGATAATTTTGTGTGTGTGTAATAGAAAATATTTAGGGCTGTTGATTTGAAACTCCAGGATCTGACAGTATTTAATAATAATTGTGGGCTCCTTTAGGTACTCCTGATCCATTTAAATGCAATTGTGGGCAGTAAAGTCTAACTCTACTGAATTCAACTCAGCTAGGAAATAAAAATGTACTGATTATCCTGCTGTTATTTTTAAGAACATTGCAGGGATTTTTCCAAGTTGCCTCTGAAACGCTCCGAGCTGAAACTTTTTTCCACTGCCTGGATTCCTAAATACCTACAGAGATGTATTCATGCTCCTGATGGAAGGCAAGCAGGGCTGTATTAAACATGGAATGGCACAGGGAAGTGCAGTTGCATGTCCAGGCAGGGGCCCTGTGGCCACCTCAGCCTGGGAGCAGTGGCCGAGGGCGAGCGCGGACGGTCAGCGGCTCCTCCAGGAGCTCGCTCTGGTCACAGGCTGGGACAGAAGAGTGATCCTGCTGCCCCTGCTAGAGAGCTGCTCCAGCCTGCCTGACACAATTGCTTATTCCCAAAAAAGATATTTCGGCCCTGTGGTCTTGGGAGAGGCCGTTGAAAGCACTAATTAGTGATCGTTTAAAGTACTTAGGTAATGTTAACTCCGGCGCACAAGGGATGCTCTTGAGTCTGACCCCTGCTCATTCCTTTGCTTTTTGGAGCTTTGAAGACAATTGATTTTTGAAGACTGCAGCCTTCCCTGAAAATCAGGGACTAACAAGAGTGGGGACCTAATCTTGATTCAACCATTCATGCCATCCTTTAAAGACATGTTTACTTTTTTTTCTTCTGGACGTCAATGAATAGATTTTAAAGTCAGTGAATTAACCCAATGTGAAAGAGTTTAGAGCACAATTGCTTGTGGGCAGAAAATGCTAATTATAAATAATCAGGCTCAAAAAAAAATGAGTGCACCTTAAATAGCTGATGGGAACAGGTTAAAAAAAAAGGCAGGGGAAGGGTTTTCAAACCTAGTTTGAAAGTTGTGTGTAGAATTACATGGAGGAGAATGTCAGTCAAAACAATTGATAGCAAAGGTAACTTGGAGCTGACTTTTACACACATTGGGTCAAACATAAGCTGCATTTTCCCTTCATAAAAACAAAGAAATGCTCTAAGACTCTAATTTACTGTGGCTAAAACAGAAAGGTTAGTGCTAGCCACAACAATATCTGCAGAACATTATGGTGATGGAGCTTCTCCCTGGCATCTTTTGGCAATTTCTCCTTGGAATTTTTATTCCCAGTTGTCATATAGGTTGTTGTCTTTACAGAATTTTGGTTACCATCTTCCCTATAAATGTACCTGCAGCAGTGCAGTTCAGCTTGGGTTAACAGCAACAGCAGCATCACCACATGTACCACATATTTATTAGGTCTAATCCTTCCCAGAGCAGGCTTGGATGATCTGGCCCAGCCACAATCAGGATCCCCATGAAATTCCATGAAAAATGACCCTACTCCAAACTTACTGATTTCCATTACAGAGAATTTCCTGTTAAAAATGATGCCATTTAGGATTAATTGCTGAACAGCTGGTGGGACAAAATTATGTTTTGTCCAAACTGAAGAGGATTCTCAAAGATTTTTCTTGAAGGCTGAGTGCAGGTTAGGAGACACAGGGCATCACCGAAAAAAGGGTGGTCATGAAATGTCCTTGAAGAAGACCTGCTGAGTGAGATAGGAAGGGATCCTTTCGGAGAACATCCTGACCCTGTTTGGGAATGAGAGGTGAAAATACAGAGGCCTGTCCACTTTCCAAGGGTGTGGTCACAAGAGGTGGTTTAGCCCCTCCACCATGACTGGCCTTTTTTATGTATTGAAGGAAATTGAGGGACATTCTCCTGGGAATGTTCCACCCCTGGAATTGTTTAAGGCCAGGCTGGATGAAGCTTTGGTTTGGTGGAAGATGTCCCTGCCTGTGGGAAGGAGAATGGAACTGGATGAACTTCAATGTCCCTTCTAACCCAAACCATTCCATGATTCCATCATTCCATGATACATGAAAACACAGTAATTTCTTCCCATCCAGCGAAATTTAGCTGATACTGAGATTCTGCTCTTGTGCTTTGGGGACTGGGATTTCTGAACATGAAGCTGTACTTAGGTAAATTTTAAAAAGAAATCCCAATGCTTCACTGTCAAGAAGCAACAGCATTTTTATCTCCTATATTTAACAGCATTTTTATATTTTAACAGCATTTGTATCTCATGTATTAGTATATTGAAACATTACCAGGACATCAGCACAATGAAGCAAAAGTGAGATTTGGTAATAGTTTTCTTTTAACATTTATAAGTAGTTCTTAAACTGTTTCTTTCTTTCTAATTTCAGAGGATTCTTACTGCCAAATAAAGGATTCCCTCCTTGTGGAGGAATCAGCAGAATAACATTTGAAAGAAAAATGTATATGCTCTAAACCAAACAAATATGTGGGGATTTATTGATATCAATAAAACAATCACTACTGTTTGTATCAGGTAAGTGTGGCAGGAAAATAGAAACATTGAACTTTCAGCTATAAAATGTAATTTAAATATTTTTTGTGCAGCATGCCACTGTTCCATTAATATGTATGTTTGGCAACAGGTTTGAATGCTCTTTCTCCTTTTCATCACTGGTGTAGCTTTGCTTTCTCCAAAACTTTATACTTCTTTCAAGCATTTTAAATAGAAGAGAGGGATGTGTTGAATTTCCTTTCCTGAGTACAATGTGTACTGCTAGGCTAGAATACAGGTGGAGAGGTATTTTGATAAAAAGCTGCCTTTTGGGTAGACAGGACTGCTGCTGTGGAGGGAGGCTGGCACATGAGGGAAGATAAATGGTAAACAGCTGGAATACACCTATGATCCTGCAAATCTGAGCTCAAGGACTGGATTCCTCTAATATCATAGACTGAAATGCACAGAGTCATTGCCAATTGCTACACAATGTCTTTTTTAAACTTTATGTGATGAAGAACTGTGATTTTTTTTTAATGAAACATTAAATGTTACTGAGATTAAACTGGGAAAGAAACTCACCTATGACTAAGTTTGGGTATTGGAAAGGATTCAGATACCCCTTTAAATACTCCAGTGGTTATTTACAATAAGATTAATTTTATTCACATTGGAGAATACCTATTACGTTTCTTTAGTTTATGCTTAAGCAGCTGTCCAATTAAAGGATCTGATCTTCTACAAAGCTTGAATCTGAGCATAGCACTGCCCACTGTGCAATAACTCCTTTGTATTTGAGAGAGAATATGCCATGTAATTCTGATCTAGAGAGGTTTGTGGGCTTTTGTGACTGTTTTTTATTAATTCTTCAATTCCTTAATAAATTATCTTATCAATCCACCGTAACCGAGCACTCCTTCCCAGTCCTGCATGTCGAGAAAAGGGTTAAAAATTCTCTATCTCTATCTTGATCTCTGCTGAAAATGGTGCACAGGAATGAAATGGTTGCCAATTTGTTTGCAATGCATTCTGACTGTACGGGAGTTCTTTTTTGCCTGACAGGCAGGTGAGATCAAAGGGGTGCAGGACAAAAGGGGCTCAGCAGTGATTTGTCAGGGGACGAAAGGCAGTCCTGTCTGGGAAAGTGGCTGTAGCCCAGAACGAGCCTTCAGATCACTAACAGACTAAAGAAATCATGGCATGAGAAAAAGTACAGCAAAAAAAGGTTCAAAGGTCAGTTTTATTTGGTTTGGATTATTGGTGCCTCCTTTCAAACCAAAGAGCAAGAAGGGGAAAAAAGAACAGGCTAATAACCTTTGTTATTGTCCAGGAAAAAAACTCTTTTGTACACATTGCTCGGGGATTGTCTGTAATTAAAATGCTGTTGTTGGATCCAGGACCTGATTCTGCAAAAGTTTTACTCGTGTGAGTAATTCTCCATTGCATGAATAGTCTTGTGGGGTTGCTCACGTGAATAAAGATTACTTCCACGACAAAGAGTTTGCAAGTTCAGGCAATACGTATGGGCAGGGGCTGCAGGTGTGCTGTGTGTGTGTCTGTGTTTGTGTGTCTGCTCAGAGGTGGGTGTCCTTCTTTCGGGGCAGAGAATAGATTCTAATGAGTGACCTGAAGAAAAAAAATATTACATATTTGAAACCTCAAAATTTCAGACAAAAGCAAATAGTTCTCTATAACATAATATAATTCTCTAATATAATTCTCTTCTGCTTCTGTAAAATTAAGGTGATTATAAAACCCACTGCCCTCTTTCAGTCCAGATGTTTGCCTGACAATAACTTCACTGATTCATTTCAGAGGAGCCCTGTGAACCAAAATTATTCAATTAAAAATCTTGGGAAAATATTCCAAGATTCTGCTATTGAGGTCTGATACAGGTATCAGTTTTTAAGGAGCAACGTTGCACTCAGATGTAGCTGGAGCACAACTGCAGGATCCATAAATGAATGGACAAGGTGCTCCTGGGACAAGCGGGTGATGGTGGCCTGGACCTCGAGTGAGGGATCTGACTTCTTCACATTCCAATTCACCCTTTTCCATACAACAAAATATCAGAATGGGGCAGGAGGGAAAATTGTCCCTGGGATTGGAACCTCAACTGGTCTGTGCAAGCAGACAGGGGGGGTTTGGTGGTTAAGCATTAAAATCAGAGGACAAGTGATTTCAGAAAAGAAAGTAAACCTGAAAGTTTCCCCAGACCCTTTTTTTTTTTTTTTTTTTCTGAGGTGGTCTATTGAGACAAATGACTGGAGTACCAGGGAGAGATTCATGGCAACAAACACCCTTTGGAGAAAGCAATGCTCAGACATAAAGACACAAATAAGCGCTTACTCTGCCTCCTGTAATTCACTAATGAATGGATTCTGCATCAATTCTTTTTAAATGAGCTGCAGGAAAAACTCTGCTCTGTACATACGTGCCGAAAAAATAGCCTCAGTAAAGCTGTCTGAGATGCCACATCTACAGGATGCAACTCATCTATCCTAGGAGTCTCTGGTTTATCTTTTTTTTCCAGAAAAAAATCAACTTTACTGACCAGTCAGCCATCCCATCTAGAGGAGAGAAAGCAGATTTTATTTCCCAGTGAGAAAAATACCTGAAAGAAAATGGTGCAGGGGGAATCAGATGTGGCAATGAGGTTTAGAGACATAAAAAATAATATTGGTCATTAGATCCTAGTTTTGCTGACCTGAGTTTATGAGCTCATGTTACTCAATTCCAAGGAAAGAGAGATTACTGCCAAAGAAGAACTGGGAAAAATATCCATTGCAAATTCACCTGTGGCTTCCAACACATGTGGGATGCTGGCAGTACAAAGATGCCCCAGAGCTGACCCTTGTGTGGCATCACATGCAAGGTGGGATCTAACACAGGAGTCTGAGCTGCAGCACTCAACAGTGCTGCAGCTGTGCACTGCAACCTCCGGGAAAGAAAATGCCCTGACCTCTTTTATCGATTGTGACACCACATCCCTCTGCCACCAAACAGCCCTGTTCAGTGGGAAAATATTCTCTCAGTGTTAAAAATCACTAATTTCAACCAGAGGCTGCAAGTAGGGAGGAGGTGGGTAGAACCCTTCCCCTGTGACTTTGCAACCAACTTTGTCCCTGTGACCAGCTCTGTCACAGGCAGCCCTCAGGCCATTTCTTTGTTGTCACCTCTCACAACTTGCATCTGCACCTTCCTTCTGAGGTATTTCAGGCACGTTTTATTTATTTTGGATAGTTTTGCTAATTTGGGTCACCACTTCTATGACATTTTTCTGAGAACAGGAGAAATTGTAGAAGACTGTCTCAGATTAGAAAGTGCACTGAGATAACACACTATTCAATTATTGAAACTCCCTCTTTGTGTTACAGGTGAAAAATATGCCTTCAGTTCTAGCAGCTCAGGTGGCTGAATTGGGTTGAAACAAGAGAGCCAAATTGTCTTGTCTACCCCAAACTTCCTTAGATGCACTGTCTTAGGTACAGGATATCTAGAAGATGGTATTAATTAGTTGATTAGTACCCTAATTAACGGAACTGCTATGAAAGTAGTATTTGTTAAACGCTGCAGAAGAGCACCAGAGGAGCTGAGGCCACACCTGCTAACATGGGGTAACCAGTGGCAGGACAGGACAGATGAATTCCTCCTTGTTGGTTTGGCTGGTTTTGAGGATTTAAGTAGTAGGACTTCTGTTTTCACAAAATAGGAAAAAAAGATGAAGAAAGGTAATGTGTGGTTTTTTTCTCAGCATCTCATTTTCTCTACAGAAGTCCAGGTCTAGCAAGAGAGATTTTCAATCCCCCTGTGGGATTGAATGCCCACTGTGGGAAGGGTCTGTGTCTGAAGGCTCTGTCTGGAGGCCACTTTTCTGCTGGCTTGGCTAAGCCCCAGAGCCTGGTCCCACATTCTCCTCAATTGCAGACACTCTGGAGGGGAGCAAAACAACACTGATTCCATCCCAAGCCTCTCCAGGTGTGTCCTGAGTGCCTCCCACCTGCCCCACACAGGTAGAACAGAGAGATCATGGCCACTGTGTGAAGCTCTGTAACCAGAGAGGCCTGAGGGACATCAGGTCTAGAGATAAACTCACCTATTTGTACCAAGGACCGTCAGGAGTTGTTCATCACTCCATTTTATTTCCCACCTGGGCTCTGATAGATAAATGTAGGGAGGACAAGATGGAAAGATCCTTTTAGCTTGTTCCCTCTTTGCACTGCACCTTTCACCATTTCTCTGTGGCATCTTGGTGGTCAAGGAACACACCTGGGATCACTCCCCTATGACAAATGCCTTGCCTCTTCCCCTGTGGGAAAAGAGGAATTCTGCTGAAATTCATCCAAGATACTAACTTAGTGTTTCTCTTGTTCTCTACATTAGCTTTTTTTAGATTTGAAAATCGTCTAACCTTTCCTTGCCTGTATTTCTCCTGATTCCCTGGCCCTATTCCTTATCCCTTGAGACAGGAGGACCTTCAGGACACTTTGCATTGTGGCCTTCTTAGGACAACATATAACCACGGATGGGATTTTTGGAAAAACCCCAGCTATACGATGCAAGCCTTGATCTGGTCTTCCCAGGTAAGTTTAAATGCAACAGCTGCTGATCTCCATAGTGGAGTGGATCATTCCTGGCACCAGTGTTCTCTCCCCAGGGACAAATGTCTGTGTGCATGGCATTTCCCTAAGGCAGCCACTTCCAGGTTTTATCCCTGGTGCTTGGGCACCCCATGCACAGACCCAGGCCTGACCCCTCTGCCTGTCATCTGATTTTGCAAAGCGTTGATCCAGCCACAGCTTGGAGAAAGAGAGAGATCTTTTATCTTCGGGTAACCCAATTCCCAAAGATTTGCAGGGCTGAGTGAGATTGTAACAAGCCTCTGATTGTGAATGCTATGGGGGGGGGGATAAATTCTAAAAGTAGTAGATTTATTTGAACAGCAGGTCCTTCAGGCACAAAGTGCAATTTCACCGTGGGTGTGGGCCAGATATTTCTCCCAGGTACACCAGGCTCCTCTGTAAATCAGAAGAAACTCTTTCAAGTTGATTTCAAAAACATGTGGTGTGTTACCAAAAAAAATGGAGTAAAGTTTTTCCAAGAGCTCAGGCTATTAAGTGAGGATTGAGATATGAAAGGTGTGAAGCAGGTACGCAAACACAGCATCCAGGTTATCACCAAATTACATTTCTATTGTTGTTTCGCTCCCTTTCTCCTCTTCTGGACTCCCCCATGTCTCTCATGTTTGGTTATTTTTGTGGCTGCAGTTTACAGTTCTGCATGAGTCTGAATATCCCCATTGTCGCCTGCTTGGAGCCTGCCACGGATCTGTCCAAGCCACGTGACAGTCATCTAAACCTCACCATCACACATTTTTCTGTTACATTTCTTCTACTGTTTCCTTTGTGTCTTGTGTTGAAAAGGAGTAAGCAACAGAGGGTAAAAAATGAGGTTTTTTTCCTTTAATGTTGCTGCATTCTTTGTTTTGAATATTTTCATTCAGTAAACCATTAAGAGATTATCAGAACATGACAGAAAATAATTTTTTAGTAATAAGCTTGGGCCTGATCCAAATTCACTGGCATTAAAGAAAAGGCTCTTAGTGAATTCCATGGACTTTGAATGAAGGATTAGTCCCTCAGTCCTCAGATAGAGAAACTCTCGCCAACTTTGGTAGGAATTTAGTAGGAGTAAGGAATTTAGGCACTTGCATCTTGAAATATTAATAATGGCAAGAACAGCAATAATAACAATAGATCTCGATTATATCATATTTTAACTGAAATACAGAAGATTAAAACTTGTAAACTAATTTACTGTCTGAAGTGCAATACAGCAACAGCTCTCATATGTATGGAATCAGTTGTGTCATCCCAAAGACCTCAGATTGTTCATGAACTGCAGAAAGTTACTATAAAAGTGAAAAACATTTCATGGGAGCGGATAAAGGGAAAAATTATTTCATGCCTTTTACGTGTTTCACATTTCTTTTAGAGCTTTCTTTCTATATGCTTTCATTGGAAATTACCTATATCTTATTTTCCCCACCTGAAAAAGTAACCTGAGCCTCCGAAACTATGAATTTCCTCCCCAGAGCTTTCCTCCTCCACTCTGCCTCCATCCTGCTTTCTGGGGCTACCAGTGTACAATGTAATAACCAGCATTGCCTGTCCCTACAGAACAGGGTAACATGATGCTGTGTGGTCTGGAAAGTCATTTAAACAAGATTATATTGTTCGCGGGGTGCAGAATAACCCCGCCAGGACAGCACAAAGAAAACAAAATATAGCTATACAGCCGAATGGAATCAATTGGATTTTAGGGGCTCTTCCCGGTGTCAGCAGGTATGAGGGGCTGCAGCAGGGAGGAAGGCTCCGCTCGGAAGATGCCATTAGCACATCGCAAACAAACACCTCATCAGCGCCGCGCCTGTTTTCCTGTTTTCTTTGGAACCTTCCCACGCTCCGCAGCCGAGCTGGGACGGACTTTTAATTGGAGAAGGAGAGAGATTTTATTTATTTATTTATTTATTTATTTATTTATTCTGCTGGAGGCTCCACCCACCGCCTCGGTATTTATTGCTCTACAAATTGTGACTTCCTTCTCCTTCGAGTAACGGGCCGGTCGTAAATCAGCGCCGGGTGCGGAGGAGCAGCACATCCTGATTCACAGCCCATCGCTGCAAGATGGGTGTTTGTAAAGTTTATTACAGCTTAAAATTGGCGCTTTCAACGTTTTGCCCTTTTTTTTGTTTTGTTTTGTTTTTTTAATGTTTACGTTTAGGTAATACTTACATAAAAATTGTATCTCCATAAAGATCTTAGACGTCCATATCCGAATATATATATATATTCCTTCTCGGAGGGTAATTAGTTCAGAGTACAAGTGTTTCACGTGCTTAAAGGATAAAAACCTCTGTCTCAAATACTCACTTTTACCCAATGGCTTTGCAGGAAGAGAAAGGAGTTTATAGTTGAACTGAGAGAAGACTTCGAAATACTCCGTTAGCAAAAGAGTAACAGATCCCTACCGCCTTCCATTTAAAATCCCACACTTCGAGAGAATTGGAAGATCATTATCAGCAGTAATTCTGATTTAGTTACGTACGGTCTAGAGCTTCTTCTCTCCCCTACGTGAAGTGACAGATTCGAACAGCTCTCTGATTATTACTTTGGGGCTACAAGGAGCTCTGGGGCATAATTAAAAATATTTCCAGAAAGACTCGGTAGACCACATCTGACGTCGCAGTCCCTGTTAGAATCAGACCACATCAAAGGGACCCTTTTTGTTTTCAAAAATGGTCACCAGACAAACTTAAAATATACAAGAGTGGGCTTATGTTTTATTGTAGAGATGTCTGAGCAGAGCGAAACGACTTCAGGCTGCTCGCTATTCAGCGCTGCGCCGAGCGAGGCGAGGTAGTTACGGCCCTTTGATATTTCCGTGGGGGTCGGGTTCATTTCATTTGAAAGGGGGACCATTAATGATAGACCTGTGAGTGTTCCCCTCCCTAATAAGTAGAATCCACATCGTTCGGGAAGCCTGGCCACGGCAGATGCCCAGGGCGGAAAGATTTGTGGCTGATGGCGCTAATTATGAAAATGTGATCAAGATGGAAACAATTTGAGCAAAAGTCATTAGCGTGTTACTCTTCCACCCACCGGTCTTTGGGGTTTATTATTGCGGTGGGGGGCGGGAGGAGGATCTTGAGGGTTTTTTTCAGAGCTTTAATGAAAGTGCCCTGCGAATCCCGAGCCGGAAAATGTCAGCTGCGCATCCACAGGGCGATGCACCAGGCTCGGGACAGAGCCGAGATTTGCTCTAAAGAGATCGCCGTAATTACTGTCAGTAATTGTGTTTTATCTCCCCTTCAAGCGGTGCCGGTGAAAGCATCTTTCAGGAGACTCGTGGCACGTTAAGAGTTATTTTTTCTCCTGGCACAGCTGTCTCGTAGCTCGCCAGAAGTTACTAGTCCCCAAGAGAGGATTCACCGAGCATCCCCGAGAGGAAGGTTTTCCAGAGAGGTTCTTCTTTAAGGAGGGACTGAAGGATTTGGTCCGCAAGCAACACCCCGCTCCCCTCACCCAAATATTGGGGTCCTGCACGTTAAAGATTTTCGTATTTTTACTTGCATACCCTGCCTTTTTAGCTTCCAATCAATACTCTGGAACCACTTGACTGCCTGACAGTGGCATTGTAGGAGAATAGCAATAAAGAATTAATTGTACAAACATTTATCATCCCCAGATCAAACTCTCCTTGTGAGGCTGGGGGTTAACTTATGGAGAAGAAAAGGGGGAGGAAGGCTGGTAATGGCGGAGAGGGTGCTTGTGGGTTTTTTTATGTGTTTCCTTTTATTCCAGACGACTGTATAGTGAAAATCCTTTTAGCCTTGAAGAACTACTAAATATTAAGCGCAGCTTAAAACGGGGAGTAGCTTTCGAGACAGTTTCGTCCTCCTGCCATTCCTCTTAGGAAAAGGTCGTACCCCTTCCCTTATTTTCCCGCTAATAAAAGCTTCTCTTTTTAAAGAAGTCTTTAACGTGTAAGAAAATCCTCTTGCTCTTCATAGAAAGGTCTTTAAAAAAATTTATAGACCTCTTCATGTTCACCAGTTCCGGGGAAAAAAAAATTATATTGATCAAGGTCAAACGCTCGAATTGTGACGTGACTCACTTCAAAGGTGTATTTGTGTGCCCTTCAAGCACATTAATACTAATTATCTCTCAAACACTTCCCCAAAACTCCTACTGCCTGTTTCAGATGCAAATCTAATTAACGAGCTGCCTTTGAGGAGCACGCGGGGACAGCGTAATTCACGGAGCTGTTGAACCTTTTGCCTTCTTTTATATTTATTTATAGGTAGCTCCATCCTCTTTTGAAAGCGTAGGCAGTGGTGTGAAGCGACAGGGTAGCGAGGGCAGCTCCGCGCCAGCTAATGAGACTTTCCAGGCACTGGAGTTAAGGAAAAGGATTAGCTACGACTTCTTGCAAATGCACTCAGGGATATACATCATAACACTTGCTTTACTTTGTCTAAGTTAATTTGGGAATGATTAAACCGTGAAAGCTCTGTCTAAATAACGCCTATTAGTCGTAAGGGTGAGCTGATTGATTCAGGAATAACTGTTTGCTCTCCTCACCGGGTGCAGAGCGGGGGACACGCACACGCTGAGCAAATCCCGAGTGCGAGCCACGGGGGTGTTTTCTCCCCCCATCGCCTCCCGGGGAGCCGGGACCCGCACCCCCTCCCTCGCTCCTCTGCCTTTAACACGCGCGCTGCCCAGAGCCGCCTCCCGAGGATGCTCCCTCGGAGCATCATCCCCCGGTTCGCGGAGCTGCGCGGGGGGCGGCGGCGCTCGGCGGAGGGTCCGCGGCTGCTCCGGCTGCCGGCCCCCGTGCGGGGGTGTGCGGTGTGCGCGGTGGCGGCAGGGAGATAGAGAGAGAGAGATGCTGTGTAATTTTATCCACGCTGCACTCTGGGAGTTCACACGAGACTGATACCTTTTGCCTCCTCTGCTCTGTATCAATTGGTCGCAGATCAGGCTATTGTTGCAGGAAGCTCCTTTTATTTCTATGCTCCGTCGATCAACTATTTTCCCCGCAGTCTCCTGCCGAAATCCAGCGGCTCCGTCCCTCCCTCCCTCTCTCTCCCTCCTTGCCTCTCTGTCTCACGCATGCCGTCTGTCTATCTGGAAATCCAAGGAGAAGGCTGATCACGGCAGCTCCGTGTAACACAAACAGCTGGGACTCTTCGGTGGCCTTTGCCGATGTCTATTGATTTAAGTAAATCTGAGACAGATAAAAGGGCCAGATCGAGGCTGATAAAATCTTGCCGATGCTGCACGGCTCGAAGCAGCGTGCGCTCGGCATCTCCGGAGTGCTGCTAGCAAGACGGCTTTAATGGGACCCCTGGTGCCACTCGCTGCGAGCCTCGCTCTCCCCAGCAGACTAAGCGCTGCGGCCATCATGCCACAATGGTTATAATTTGGATCTTGTTCCTGACTCTGTTGCAGGAGCCGTGGTCCCCAGGGCGGGCCGCGGCCGTGCCCGAGGCCGCCGGAGCCGCCCCCCGGCCGCGCCGGGATGCGGGGGGACGCGGCGGCGTCTACGAGCACCTCGGGGGAGCGCCCCGGCGCAGGAAGCTCTACTGTGCCACCAAGTACCACCTCCAGATCCACCCCAGCGGCAGGATCAACGGCACCCTGGAGAAGAACAGCGCCTTCAGTGAGTACCGGGCTCACCTCGCCCTGGACTGCGGCCCCCGGGCCGGGCTGTGCGGGGATCGGGGACCCCTCCCGGGCCGGGCTGTGCGGAGATAGGGGTCCCTCGCCCGGGCCGGGCTGTGCGGGGATGGGGGTCTCTCGCCCGCATCAGTCGCGCTCTGTCCTGGCCCCAGGGGGCAGCGGGTGCTGGACGGGACGGACGGGGCGATGGCGAAGCCGCTCCCGCCTCCGCTGCTGCCCCGCTCTGCCCACCGGGGCGGCTGTGGCTCCTCGGCGGGGACCGGTGGCATCCCCTGGGGTCGGGGCTTTGGCCCCCTCCCCTCTCCTTGGCTTCCCGAGAGCCGCCCCGCTGGCTCCGCCAGGGCTCCCGCAGCTCCCCTGTCCCGGGGCTGGCAGCATTCCCGGCCCTCGAACCCGGCGGGGAACTCCCGAGCTGGCCCTGCAGGGTGCGGGGACCCGACGGCCGGCGGAGGGTCGCGATGCCCCCGGAGCAGAAGGAGACCCCCAAACACCAATTTTCCCCCATGGGGACTGAGACCCTGCCCATGCCAGCCTGCCCGAACTGTCACTTGGCCTCGCTGCGCCGGGGGCCAGCCCTGCCCCAGCCCGGCCCGCTGGGCAGCGGTGCCCGGCACGCCCCGATCCCGGGGCCGATCCCGGGGCTCTCTGGGGTTGCCCGCCTGTCCCCATCCCACCCGGCTTGGGGGGCTTGAGCCTCCACGGCGAAATCACATCTGTCCCGTCTGACATGTGCCGGGCAGCGGCGGTAATTAAGATGAAAGCGGATATGTCGGGAGTGAAGGGGTTTGTGCGAGGGCGGCGGGAGGGAGGAGAGCGGGGCTCAGCACCGGGGGAGCCCCCGGCGCCCCCGCACCCAGCCCGGCCCCGCCACCCCAGGATGCGTAAATCCCGCCTGGTGACGGCACACAGAGATAGGGAGACCTCAGGGATCTGTCTGAAGTCCATAAAGGAAAACCACTATTTCCTAGAGAAACCCCCCCTCGCTGTCACAGCCCGGAGGAGGCATCCTCCAGCGGGGAACCGGTGCCTGATTCAAACCAGCTGTGCCAAACCCAGCCCAGCTCTCCCTCCCAGGCCAGCAATCCAGCTCTGCACAGGGAACAGGCCGCGGCTCTGCCTTCAGGGTTTCCAACAGGCAGTACTGGGTTTGGGTGCCAGGGTCACCTCTTGCTTTCAAGCACACATAGAAAGTACAGAGCCATCAGGCCATGGCTGGAGAACTGAGAGCAGGGTTGGAGCGAGCCTGATGGAGAGCTGTGCACATACAACAGAACCTTCTGAGTCGTTTGTGCCTCCATCAGTGTCCTGGCACCTTTGGCTGGACATTTGGGCAGGTATTGCACCAGCCTTGAGTGTGACACTTATCGTGTTGCAGGACCCCATCTTGGATGGTCTGAAAATCTCCTCCTTCCTTTTAATTTGTCGCAGACAGTCATACAGTCCTTGTCTGGAGGGCTGCATTGACCTCCTAAATCTCAAGTCCCTTTCATGATTATGTACATGGCTCTAAAATGCAGCGGCCTCACTCTGTTTCACCCGCTGGAGATCTCAGCAAGGGCTTTGTCCTGAAATGGGTGGCTTTGTGACTGGCTTTGATAAGTCAAGAGCTCTTGTGTTCCTAAGCATTAAAGAGGATTTAAAGTTTTTTATACACATATAGGATTAAGTGAACCTCTAGTTCAGTGTCAGATCTTTTTCATTTTTGAAAGTGTTCAATCTCAATCAGAGATCTTGGGGTTTATTGTCCACCTTGTCTTGAACAATTCCCGCATCATCCTTGCTTTGCATTGTTTCAAACAATGATAATTTCATTCACATGATTGCCCCGATTCTTGTGTGAGCAAGTGGTAGCTGTGAGATCACACTCCTCAGGTAAGCAGCCATGCAAATGTACCTCGAAAAATCACACCTGAGCAATAACACATCTCCTAATTCTGTTTGTAGGTATTCTGGAAATAACCGCTGTGGACGTTGGAATCGTTGCCATCAAGGGCCTGTTCTCTGGCAGATACCTGGCCATGAACAAGAGGGGCAGACTCTATGCATCAGTAAGTTTTACTGAAGCCTGGCCCGTGCCTGTCATTTCCCATGGGGGGAACAGGTCTAGTGGGAAGCACTGACTTCTTATAAATCCACATTTCTAGAGAGGAGTAATGTTACAAGAGGTTTTTGCCTGGGATTCTTACAGGCAGCCAATCAGTATATTCTTAAAAGTGGGAGAGAAGCTGTGTTCTTACTTTCTTACTGCCTGGACAGCCACAGGAACGTGGAATGTCAGAACTGTCCATATTTTGTATGGATCTTGGATGCTGGTAGACACATGTCAGATAAAGGATGTCCACAAGTAACTGAGCATTGATGCTACAGGAAAGCAGCCTCCTGATGGGAGTTTCTTTGCACAGAGTTTTTGGCTGGGCAGTGGGAGAATTTCCAGGTACTAAAGGGCAGGGCTATAGCAAGGAAAGCAAGAAGGAGAAGGTGCAAGAAGATAAAGCTGAAAATAAACACCTTATTTTACTCCTTTGACCTAATTGTTTTCCTTGATCTGTGAGATAAAATCTGGGGCGTGCTGATATAAGTGGGAGCCTTGCCTTTTCAGCCCAGACAGTATTTCCCCTGAGTGAATAAAATGCTCCAGCTTAGACTTCTTCACACTCAGGGACATACCAGGGCACATTTGTCAGTGTGTACCATACACATTATCTCTCCACTTGAATTTCTTCCACTGTCTTTGATTACATCCCAGCAATCTTGTGATCTCTCACTGCAGGACAGCCAAACTGTGCACTTTCCCCGTGAATCCTGGGGCATGGGAGCAGGTTTGAAGAGGGGAAATACAGCTGAGTTGAAATTTACTCCCTCCTAGAAGTCAGTAGATGTAATTCTGTTGATCTGAGCAGCAGGACATATCCTTGAGCGATGTGATCTTTTCCCACGAGAGCCCAGCCTAGGTGACACAATCAACTCTGCACCTCCCAAGTTTGACACATTTAACTCCAGCTTTTCAGGATGTTCTGGCAGTGTTTACAGCCCAGTTTCTGTAACGTCTCTCACGTGATACTCACTGATTAAGGGCCCTGTGTGTAAAGATGAGGGTTCTTTGCTGCTGCAGGGAACCACACCACAAACGGTTTTGGCAAAGGAAAATGCAGCTGAAGAGGAACGAGGGCATGGTAGCTCTGCTAGCCAAAGTTAAGGCTGTCAAGCTGTATGCTTCTGGTTACTATTCTGACTGAAATGGGTACCTTTTTCAATGGACTTCCTCCATCAGTTCAGAGCCAGCATCTGCCCCAAAGAAATTATTTGGAAGGATGATTTTTTCAAGTTCTTTCTCATCTTTCTTCCTTCTCTGAAATAGAGGTTTTTCCCTTAGGATTACTTAAATTAAAATAAGGCTAAACAAATTCTGAGCAAAAAGCTCCTCTCCTAAAGTGCAGAAAATCCAGGAGCAAGATAGCTCTGACACTCCTTTTCTCCTGGACTTCCCTTTCTGGCGTGAGGAGCATCAGGCCATCCTGAAGTTTGTTCATCTGTCTCGTGCCAAAGAATGTCAGCCATGGAAGGTTTCTGTATAATTTGAAAAGATAATTTGTCCCCTTCCAGCTCAAGTTTGAGAGAGACTGTTTCAGACTTGTGTTTCAGAGCTGGAGGGAAATCCAGGGAAAGCTATTCCACTCCAGCTTTTTTCACAGGAGCAGGAAGGGGTGAGGCCTCAGCTCAGGAGAAACTTCCTGTCTTTGCTTGTCTGTCCAACAACTTTACTGATATGCTGGCCCAAGATCCTGTGCAAGGCCCTGTTTCAAAAATATGACTAATTCAGTGATAATTATCCAGGGAGCACTTTATGAAATCGCATTGGAATCACTCCATTATCCCTTGGCTCACCAATTTTCCCATGTCAACAAGACAGGTTTGTTGAGCCATCAGAATTCCTTTGTGCCCTTAGCAGATCGTGATAATGCTCTGGATTTATCCTGTGTGCTAAACCCTCCTCAGGCAGAAGGGAGGCAGGCAGCAGGACAAACCCACCTACATCTGGTGTCTGTGTGGGCTCCAGCACCACAGCATCTGAAAACCTTGTCCTTGCAAGGAAGGGCGCTTCCGTTTCACAGCTGGGGAGCTGGGACATGTGGAGTCTTTTAAAATCTTGTTAAACGCCCATCAGTGTTTCTGGGGAGTGAACAGCATTCAAGACATGCTGTTTGTGGGGTCTAGGGCTTTTCTGGCCCCAGCCTGGCTACCTGTGCCCTTTCCACACCCTCCAGACAACGAAAGATAAAAACCCATGGTGGTAGCTCCCTTCTGCCTCTGTGCTTCACATGTTTTAGATCCTGAAATCTTAATCCCACAGGTGGAGCAAGGATGGGTTTGGAGTTAAGGAAAGATGGACAGCGTGGGGGGTCCTTTGTCTGTGCTGGTTCTCCTGCTCCTGGGGAGGGGGAAGGAGTTCCTTTCGCAGAGATGTCTCTCTGTCAAGGAGCAGGTGTAAAGGGACAATTTTGGACAGATCATGTGAAATGTGGGCAACTGGGTTGGGTTCATATTGTGCCTTGCGGTTTGTGATAAAGAAGCAGCCTGGCATTTTGGAGGAACACACTGGTAGGCAGAGTGTGCTTTCATTTTATTAAGCTGACAAAGAAGCTCCATAAAGGTGTGGTTTACTGCTCAAATATCCATTCTGAACTGCTTGTAACAGCTATAAGTGTATCTAATGACTAATACACTAATTGAAGAGACACATTTTACATTACACTGCACGATTTTACCTTTTCAATAGATGGCAGAAGTTGATAGGCAGCAATTAAATCATCTGTCCAATTTACAGCTGCATTAAATTCATAAGCACAAAAAAATTATGGCTAACAATCAGCAGAGCTATTCATTCCTATTCACGTGTCATCTTTTTGTTTTCAGTTTGGTTTTGGGGCTTCTTCCTGGGGTCTCTGATGCACAGTGTGCTCACAGGGAGCACCTTCAGGCTCAGTGTTTCCCTCCTGCCTTTCGTAGCACCAGCCTGAGGTTTTCTTACCAAATGCATTGCTCTCCTTGTCCTAAAACTGAGGAGAGTCTGGTTTAAGATTATTCTCCTGTTTCCTTTCCAGGAGAGCTACAACTCTGAGTGTGAGTTCGTGGAGAGGATCCACGAGCTGGGTTACAACACCTACGCCTCCCGTCTGTACCGGACTGTGCCCAGCAGGGCGGGCACCAAGCGCAAAGCCAGCGCTGAGAGACTCTGGTACGTCTCCATCAATGGCAAAGGACGACCCAGGAGGGGCTTTAAGACCCGCAGGACACAGAAATCCTCTCTCTTTCTGCCCAGAGTGCTGGATAACAAGGACCACGAGATGGTCCGGCTGTTCCACACGAACGCAAAATTCCGGGAGAGTCTCCTGAAGGCGCCGAGCAAGAACCAGCGCAGAAGGAGAGGACACTGATGGGGTGGAGGAGCTCATGATGGGGGTGGGATGCACTGGGAGCCTTCAAAATACTACTAAAAAAACTAACAGCTGTGACTGTACAGGAGGCATTAACACAGACAGGTTTTGTACACTGTGTAATATAACCGAAAACCACGTCGCTAGCTTTTAGCTATTGTAGGGTTGTTACCTGTGGGGAAAAAGATGGGAGATAAACTGAGGCACATTCAAAGGTAAATTAGCTGGATGTAATAATTTTGTCGATGACTTTCACGTTTCCTTTTCTTAAAAAAAAAAAAAGAAAAAATTATTTCAAGTATTTTCATTCTAACTTGCCATAGGCTATTATCTCAGTGATGCTGCCCTCCAAACCATATGGATATTTAACACTTACCAAATTTATGTCCACAGAGAAGGTATAGCACCTTCATGGCACTTGTGGCCACAGGAGGCTACATTCTTATTTTTATATAATACAAGAGTTAGAAAATCAGTGGTTTGTTTCTTCTAATTTACATATATTTATTTTAATTTTATGACCAGCCATTATCAGTTATACTTTTTCCAAGACTGTCCAAGAAAAGTAAGATTGTCAGCTACTTCAAACACTTCAATAGACCTATGCATTACCAGATTATCCTTGATTTTGTTGAACTGAAACTCTGAGATGCCTGACCTTGTCATTTAAATAAATGAATAGTGGTAAAGTGGCGTTAGCACTAGTCAGGCTTTGGCAGTATAAATCTGTTTACAAACACATGAATCCTCTCTTAGAATAGGACTCAAATGTGACATGAAAGAGAGTAGGTTTGGCTTGGATACTGGGAAGGAATTGTTCCCTGTGAGGTGGTGAGGCCCTGGCTCAGGTTTCCCAGGGAAGCCCCATCCCTGGAAGTGTCCAAGGCCAGGCTGGACGGGGCTTGGAGTAAACTGGGTTAGTGGAAGATGTCTCTGCCCATGGCAGGGGGTAGAATTGGCTGAGATTTAAAGTCCCTTCCGACCCAAACCATTCCATGCTTCCATGATTTTTCAGCTGTTATTCTGGAAGTTAACTTCTGCAAAGCCAAGGGGAGTCCCCATCACGGATTCAATTTTGAGCAAGGGTTTAAGCTTCAAACATTTTTCTTGGCATCCAGGAGATGACAGAGTAGCACAAAGATTGAGATGTGTTTGACAAGCTCAAATAATGGTAATTTCAGTGGGGTTTGGACTCATGCTCCTCATTTCCCAGAATTAGGCCCTGATAGTAGAGAGCTGGAGAAAAGAAAGACTGCACTGAAATGAGCACTCCATCTGAATTTAACAAAAGATCTGTAAGTTCAATCTGACATCATATAGAAACAGAGAGGTGTGAATCTCATTCCTGGTCATATCGAGAATAAAGGTCTTCCTGTGGGCTGCTTTTGAATATGCCTGTTTAGATGAGCTCATTTAAAACTAGGTAGTAAAAAAATCTTCTGTTCACCAGGAGGTGAAATCCATGAGAGAGGAGTAAGATTAGTTCACAGAATGAGGTGATCAAGGCTAGGTTTAGCATTGCTTACATCCTTGTAAAGGTAAAACCAGAAATATACCAAATAATGTGTTCCATTCCTTCCACCCTCCTGTCTTTTCTCTAATATTCTAACAAAGGAGGAAACTATGTTTGTATAAGTCAAAGTTCCTTGATCTCCATTCTTTTTTATACTGAAATAATGTTAAAAGATCCTTAAACCATGTATATGAAATAATGGTGCACACAGAATAGACCTAGGCTTAAAGAAGAGTACAGAAAACCATGACCCATGTTCCCAAATTTTCCTGCTTTTACAAAATAACCAAAAATAGTGATGAAGTCTTCACAGAATTAGTCATGCAGCCTCATGTCAGGAGCCACTGTTCAAAGAGGAAAGAGAGACTGAAAAAGAAACAGAAGAGTTCAGGCTTTCTGTTTGTTCACGGTCCTGTCAACCACACAGGGCCCAAACTGGTGCAGGATCCAAGGTGCCTTCTGAAAGCTGGTCATATCAGGGAATAAAATTAAGTTTTGCCTCCTGGGCATCAGGGCTGTTTCGGGGACACACTGCTGGGTCTGGCTGCTCCCCTTATCTCGATTCCCCATTTCACTTCCCACTAGAGGTGGGAGATGACTGGGCAGGAAAGAGGGAGGCAGGGAGCCTTCCCAGCTCTCCAGCCCCAGGAACAAAATGCAAGGGACGGAAAGTGCCAGCAAACTCAGCTGGCAAGGAAAGATTGCATTCAGCTGAAGGTTGAGAGAGACAGCTTCCCTCACGTCTAATTTCTAAATAAATAAATGAAAAAGATTTATTTTGACCAGTTTCAGATTTACTTCACCTCAACTTGTAACAAAACCAAGATCCATTCTCAGCTTACTCTCCCCTAAAGTTGCTGTTATAAAGTTAGTGGCTACTGACTGCTCCAGGTATTTTTGATACAGACCTGATGGTCTGAAGAAAATGAACAAACTCCTGTTTCCCATGACACAAAGATGCATCTCACCCCTGCTCCAAGTCCATTTCCTATCAAACATTTACTCTTCACTCCCAGCTTCTCTCAAGGACAAGTGTTTTGTGCTGGCTGTATCCCTTGCTTTGCTGTACCTCTGTTGTAATCATTTTTTCCTCTCGTTCTTTTCTCCTGCCTCTCTTTTCCAGATGTCCCAGCTCCCTGCCATAAAGGATCAGCAGGTGACTGCTGTGGGTGATACAGAAATATCACTGATTACAAAACACCTGCTTACTCCTGCCTTTGTTTAGAGCTGTATTTCGTGCTTGTAAGAATATTGTTTTAACCACTTTCCTGTAGGAAATCACAATGAAGTTAAGCTTGACACGTGAATTAAATTCTTATTTCAGTGTTAGTTTTTGTCCCAACAAAGCCTAAAATACTAACACTGAAAAAGAAAGGAGAGGGGAGACAAAAGAAAAAAAATTAACTCATTGGACACAATGGCATTTTAACTGCTGCAGGTAAGTGATGATTTTCACATCAACCTAAAACAATTTCATCCACATTCTTAGGATTTTTCTTTGCTCAGTCTCATTGCAGCAATTCAAAGGAGATGGCTTTGGGATTTGTCTGCTTTTTTTTTCTCTATCTTTTAAGAATCATTAATGTTCTTGTTGAAATGCTTTTCATTACAGACATTCATTGCTTAATATTCTTTTAGCAACCTTGAATTCCACAGTTCCCAGACACTGACAGGCTGTAATCCTATTCATGATAATGATCCCGGTTGTATTCTATATTCCATTTTATTTATTTGGACCAGAACCATAGGGGATACCATACAGGAAGAAGTAGATTTGAGCTATTTTCTCCTTATGATTACAACATCAGGATGTGTCTCCTTGAGTTCCTTGAGTGAATCTATACCTTTCCATTGTACAGGCTGTTATCAGGATTTTTTATTTTGTGTTTTTTGAGGAAGATGTAAACTTTACCCGTTTGAGGGCTCCAGAGTTTCTGCAAACTTCACATACTCCAGAGCACAAAGCCATTGCTGTTCTCACCCTGGAGTCAGGAGAGGATGCTCCCCACAAATTCATTGTTTTCTCCTGGGCTACCTGCTCTAGATGACCCTGCTTCAGGAGAGGGTTTGGATCAGATGCTCCCATCCCTAAAACTGTTTGTGGTTCAGTGATTAGCTGTACTTCATTCAAACTGATTATTAGTTTGCCCTCACCTTTGGATGCTCAGATTCCTGGTGTGCATTTTGGAGTCCAGTTCCCTCTCCCAACCCCTCCAATTTCTCTCCATTCACAAATGCTGTTCAGTTTGGGATCAGTAATTCTCCAGACCACTCTAAATCTGGCGTACTAAGTATCTGTTCTCTCCCTTAAAGTCACTTATTGCACATTCAGTAGAGTTGCCCAACTGGCAGGTATGAACAAGAATTGAGCAGCTTGTGTATGTACTTCCAAAAATTGTCTTTTCAGGTTGCACCATCTCTTTCCCACACTCCACAAGGTATGTTTTCATCTCCTTCACCTCCTCCCCATGGCAAAAGTCTTTCCATGGGTGCCATTTCTAGGACTTGTAGAACCATTTCCTCACAGTTTTGTACTTTTAAAATACATTGTTCTGTAGAAATTGTACGAATTATGCAAATTTTTTTTTTTTTTACTTTCCCAGTCACCGATACATTACTTGAACTGGGCTTGAATGGCATTGTCTTTTCATGAGGCAGAGAACAGTGAATTGAGGGGTTTTGGCAAAGTTTTCATTTACTTGCCTCCAGACAGAAGAAACACAGCCTGGTCCGTGACTTCTCGATTTATATCTGGAGCAGATTTTTTAGTTCTTTTAATACTTGCTTTAGCCCATCTCTGTTCAGCCTCATGTAAAATACCCTGGCCTTTGGTGATTGTGTTGGGACGTTTGTGGCTGTTTCTTTGGGAAAAGCAAAAGCTGGACTTGAAACATGCCATGCCCATGCCAAATAACTAAATAACAAGGCAGGAATTGTTTCCAAATTTGCTCACACCTTTTTTTTCTCCACTTTCTAAGCATGGATTTTCCTTCTCTTTGAGCATCATTAATTTGCCATCCTGAGATTATATTCTGATAATTCTGGGATATTTCTGGCTCTTTGTTTCACCACTTTATAGAGGTCTTATATTCGTTTCTACAAGCCCTGCTCCTGTTTGCCTCGGCAAGAACAGCAGTGAACTCTACTTGTATTTGGAGACTGTTTCACAGTTATTCCCTCAGCATTTAGAAGAGGGCCTGGTGACATTTCTCAAGGTAATCTTATTTAATTACAAAGAATGTACGAAATCTGTTTTTCTCAGTCACCACAAGCATGAAAATAATGCTAGAGGGGATGTTTTGTTCATACTTTTTAATAGCACTAACCAGCCCCAAAACCCTCTCTGTTTCGAGTCCTTTTGTGAGCTCTTGGATTTCCTGCTTCACTTCCTGATGTTTCCACTTTCTACTCTGCTTTTCTTCCACAGATGTACAACCCTCTGGAAAACAAGAGGCAAAGAAATCCCTTTGGCCACACGTGTCTTCCCTTTGGATACTTGCATGGGGCTGGTGTTGGAATGGGGCTGGTGTTAGTCCAACTGTTCAGTTGACAAGGCTTAAGTGTTTCTTAGAATTGTCTGAATCGAGGATGTGGTTACACCCCCAGCTTTCAGAAGGTTTTCTCCCACCCAGAGCAGTTCAGGATGAAAAAAATCTCTACAACAAAGCTGTTACCACACGCTGATATTCACCATCATATCTTCGATTCACAGCTCTGTAAATATGAACTCAGAGGAGCAGAAGAATAAATATATTAAAATTGTAGCCAGGCAGGGCAATATATGAGGTATCACAGAAAAATGTCTTTGAAAAAAGTCTCTTTGAGTTGCATTGAAAACCTTCCCCCTGAGCACCCTGCCACCACTGAGCAATGACATCCAAAATCTTCTTCAGACTTAATCAATAACCTTGGAAAATAAAGCTGTTAATAACAACAATGAAAACTTTGAATCTTAGTGCTTATTTGTATCTGATATAAAGCACAAGATTCTTCATATTTGTGTACCCCTGTATCTCATAGTAACATGGAATTTTCCTCTGGGAAAAAAAATGTATAACATTAAAAATCAGGAATCCTTTTTCTGGCCTCAAAAGCTGAGGGAGAGCACTAAGAGAGAGAAGTTTGCAATGTACCTCCCCAAAAATGAATACAGACAAATTAAGCCAAACCTTTCTAAGTTTAGTCATAACAAAATCACTGATTGCCACATTGATACAGCAAAGACATTTACACCTTTGGACCCAAAGCAAATGAGATTCCACATAATTTTACATTCTTGTAATTGAAATGCTTAAATATTAATTTCAATATTAATTACCAATGACATGCTGAAGGCCTTGTAAAGAGAAGCATTCAGTTAGGACAACTGTTTATGCATTGTTGATGTGCAGAATTGTTTTCTAAGAACCAAAGGATATCAGCTTATTATTCTGCCAAAAAGATTTTGATAGGAACTGAGATCTGTCTTAGCAAAACAATAATCTGTGCACTGAGGGACCTTACTGACAGCTCTTTTTCTCCTTCTTGGAATGCAAAATATTTTCCTTGGTAATAAATATAGCATCTTTCTACTGGCCACAAAAGAAGCATCTTTTAGCAGACAGCAAAGAATCTGTTCCAGCCCAAACTATTCCATGGTTCTCTGCGGAGAGGTGAGGCAGAGGGGAAGGATGCTAACCTGTCAAAACCAGGAGCCTGCAAAGGGTGTCTCCCAGTGAGTCAGATCCTGGCAGATATTCCTGCATCTTCTGGAGCTGAACAAGTGGATGTGAAATGTCCTCAACATCCCTTGGTTGCTTGTGGTCTCCTCTGCTGTACAGATCTTCAGGGACTGAAGAATTATTGTTTTTCCTCTGTTTTGTCAATGACATTTTAAAAACTGATAATGGATTCCTAGCTGCTGGCAGGGGCATTTTTCCAAGCAGTGGATTCCTTGATTTGTCCCCAGGAAAACTTAGCTGCAAGTGTGCAGATGAGCAATGTGAGGGAGGTCCCCTTCTTTGTGGTAGTTTCTCATGTTTTTGACTTGCTGGTACATAGCCTGAGAAGGCACCTGGGATGGGAAATAGATGTTCTCACCCACATCCATGATGGGGACACAATCCTTAAACACAAACTGACCCAAGGAAGGAAACATTGCCAGCTGCAAATATCCCTTTATTATTGTGGCCATTAAGATGGCAGCAAAAAGAAGTGACCAGCTTCTAAAATGTGAACAAATTAGACCCCAAAATGCTTCATGAATAAAAGCGGATGCAAAAGTATCTAGGTGTAAAAATATTGAATTTTCCAAAGATTTGAATTTGACTTATTTTTCTCCAATTTTAGGCAATTTTGTTTTTTGTAGGCAAAAGGTGCCTTGCTTATCGGATATGCTCAGGAAAGAACACTGCCCATAAGGATGCTGTTGGAAAAGTTTATTTCAGCAGCATGAATTAGCAAAGCTGAGGGAAAAAGAGAGTAAGAATACGTATGAAACACTAGGAAAATTTTGGAAACTTGTTCTCCTGTGAGAACTAAGTAATACAACAAAACTGAATAGCTTGGATAAGGTGGCAGTTCTTTAGTCCACATATCTGCTGCCTCTTCTATTAAAGCCTTGCTCTTTTCCTCCTTGGGATTTTCAGAGGTAAAATGCTTTCCATAGGGAGAAAATGTATTGAACTGATTGATCTTTATTTCTTTTTAAAGCTATCTTAAGCAGTGCTTTGAAGTTTGCAAGTTCAAATGTCTCCTGTTTCCTTTCGGAAGGTTTGAAGGATTTGGGAAGGTGAACAAGCAGATCTATAATTAAAGAGCAGTTGATGGTAACTGCCCTCCTTTGTGAGCATTCTCAGGCCACCTCCAAATTTAGATGCTTGAAGAGAACTGTCCCTTTTTAGTCCTGCAATAGTTCAGATGCCACCATTGCATAGCAGAAGGGAAGCCTTTTTAAATCCAGGGAACATCCCCTTTTTGGACACAAAACATCAGGGTTTTTGTTCAAGATCTTCACTTTAGAGGTTAGAGAAAAACTTTTTTTTTTTTTCCACAGTATCAATCCTAAATGCTGTGGTGCCTTTATTGCTGAAATGTGTGGATTTGAAGAACAATGAGGAGAATTCAGAGACATCCTGGTGATACTGTAAATGTAAGAAACACAGGACAGTGGGGGTGGCTGCAGAGCTCCTGGAGGATCCAGCCCCTGTGGGATGTGCAGTTCTACTAGCTTGGAAATACCTCTGGCAGCAGCTGCTTGATTTGCAAATTTTTGTCTTAAGAGAAAGAAAACTAGGTCTGATAGTATCAAAATACCACAAGATTTCACACTTTAAGCTGAATGTCTGTTACATTTGGAAATATCCTTTTTTTTTTTAATTTGGAAATTATCTTCTGTTGGAAGCACTTCCTATGGGTTTGGTTATTCTATCCAATAATACATCATACGTGATTACCAGCCAATAGTTTGTCTTGAATCAATTGTTATCTTTAGAAATTACTCCTGGCATGAATTTTGGAGGGAGAAGCGGGCTCATTCACCAAGTGTGACCAGAATTCTGTGCCTTTAGATGCTTCATTAGGAAAGAATTGCCAGCAGGTCACAGCTCCACCTTCCTTTTGTGTCTCTATGAGGAAAAGCCACACAAAAGTTACTTTATGGAGCCAGAAATGAGGTGCTAGTCTGAAAGAAGTGTCCTGAGAGCGTGTCACCAGAGGATAGGTGACACAGTGCTGGGCACAGCATAGCTGTGGTGTGGCCCTGAGTGCCTGCTTTACCCTGCAGACATGGGAGGCTCACAGGCATGCGTTGCTCAGACCGTGAAACCAACTGAAAATTATTCTTAAATCCTTAGACATTTTTTCATGGCAACATGGGTCTAAAACTACAGCAGCAGAAACTGAGTTTATTTGTGTCCCATAGCCTGTCTGCTCCAAGTATCTGTTGCCCATTTTCAGTAGTGCATATGGAAAGAAAGCCCTCAGGATCACATTAACTCTTTCTTCCCCCAGTTCTGAATGAAGAATGAAGCTGTATTTCAAGAGTTTTACTGGAAATGTGTTCAAAAATAGCCACGAAAACTGAGATTCTCTCTTGTCTTTCCAGAAGGGGACCTGAATGGTAAAACAAAGCTCTTCAGAATTTAATCAGAGAGGTCTAACAAGACCTTAGAGAGGTTAGACAAACATTTGCTTTCTTGATAAATCTTGGAGACAATCTAGGTTATGTTCCATGTAAAGAACATGGTGGTTAAACAAATTAAGAATTATACTTTATTTTAGAAACTAGGGAATCATTTGGTAAAAGAGCTATGGAAAGACTGAAAGACACTTTGTGCCTGTCTTCTATGCAACATTGGTAAAACAGAAATGGAAAGGAGACGAGGACAGGTAAAAATGCAAAGAGAGAGAAGAAAAATACTCTTACACCTTGAGCTGCTCTTGTGGGGCCATTTTGTCCATGAGACTGATGGAGGAGAAAGAAGAAAAGAAGCGGGGGCAGGTGGGGAAGAAACAAGAGAATCAGTTTAGAACATTGTCCTGGAGAGCCCTGCTAGATGAAGCCGGTGGGTTTTTATTCTGCACACACTTGCAGGACTAAAACATTTTATCTGAAGTTAACAAAATGCATATTTTCACACTAATGATGTCATCCACTTCTCAGTGTGACACTTCCATTTCACCTATTTATGAAACAAACTCATACTTTGTATTTGGCCAGATGGTGGTGGCAAAACAGGGAGGTATTTAATGGATGCAAACCCGTGTTTTCAGCTTTGGGGGCACATGGGTGCTTGTACTTGGAGGCACCACAGGAAGGGAAGTTCATGTTATCCCAGGAAAGGATGGGATGAGGCTCTTGGAGCCCATCATGGCAGCCTGGGCAGGAATCCCAGGGCAGTCCTGCAGGTGCTGGAGGGAGCAGGAGCTGGCACAGATCTGCACAGGCTCCACATGTGCTGGCAAGGAGCTAAAATAAACCAAAATAAAGCAAATGCTAAGCCAAGGAAAAAGGCTGCTCCCATCCCTGCTGGGTACCGTGACTGTGCAGGAGTCAGGGCAGTAGAACCAGGATTGCATTTCAGGAACAGGCTCAGCTCTACAACCCTGCTGTATTTCAGCTGCTCCTCAACTTAGAAGTAGCACAAGACAGCATTTTCAAATAATTCTGCATTTCAGAGAGGATGTTTTCTTGCTCCTGCAAAGATACAAGCCTGCCAACAGCTCCAGGACTATTTGGGCTATGAGAGATTTCTTTCTCCTTTTTGCTTCCAACAAAAGCAAAGGTAGGTCTCTCCGTTTCTGAGATTTTTGTGCAAATCTTTGCATAGCTTCAGTACACTTGTGAGAGGGGAAATGGTTTTGAGCCAACTGAATTAATTGCAAACTGATTTAATGGGTTCAGCCACTGAATCTGAGTAACCAGGGTTTTGAATAACTGAGATACTTTTCAGTGTAAGCAATAAATGCCAGGGATAGAACTGTATTATAGGCAACAGAGACTATGACTGAGCTTTGGATAATCAAGATTCTACTTTGTATCATGTATACTTTGGCAGCAGCTGATTCCTGTAGGAATAAGAAAGTAAGAACATGTGCAAACTGCAGTATGACACTACCACTCTGACCTCGTCAACAACTTCAAGGTCGTCATTAGAAAATCCTTCAGCTTTTCTTTTATTTTTTTTTTTTTTTTTGGCCTCGTTACACATGGGTTGTTAAGATTTATTACAATCATTGCTAGAGAACACCTGCTAAATGTCAAAAGATTCCTGGGAATCTTCAAGTGTTTTGCTAAGGCAAAACCGCACATTTTACACAGCTTTAGAGAATTCAGCCTGATGGAATACAGTCCAGTCTCCACTGACTCAGGGTATTTTTTGATTCTGATTCTATGATTTGACCACGCCCTAAAGCAGAAGCATAACCACGAGTGGTGCTCAAATATATTTGCCCTCCAGACAAAGTTACCACTGTCTAAAATGATTCATTTTTGTTTCCTTGAATTCCTGATATGTTTCATGCTCTGAGTAAGGACCAGGCTGAAGTCAGCTGGTATTGCTGTAATGGCTTTGCTGAAGCTGAGCACTTAATCAAGTGCCTAAGCACTGTCTAAATGTATTGGGAAAAAATTAAATTTGACTTGTGAAATTTATCCTAAACAAACATGGAGAAAGAACCTTAAGTTCAAGTTTCTAGAGGTTTTTACTGAAAGCCACCCCAAGTCTCCTTTGGCTGCACCGCAGTGCTCCTCCCCTACATCACCATTTTATTTTCAGCTCAGCAATTCTCTTCGTTTTCTTTTTTTCTTTCTTTTTTTTTTTTTCTTTCCCTGAGCAATGAAACTCTGTCTGCTTTTCAAGACTAATATACAGCCCCTGAGTGAAGGCAAGGCTGTGACTCAAATCAAGGGTTCTGTTGACATTATAATCCTTAGGAGCACAGCTGGAGCATTTCATGAACAGTAGCAAAGACCCTCTATTGATTTACTGCCTTGGTATTCCATCAGGAGTCCATGTTCTGTGTCGTTGGCTGCAACACACAAAAAATAACTCGATGGACTTCTAATTAAGGCATTTAGCTCCTTGCCCATCTCGTAAGAAAGGAGCTGTGCTATATGTGAGATGCTGCTGCTGGTTTTATGGATTCTCCCCTATTTTTATAGCAGGAGGGCTTCAGGCCCTAAGAAGGTCCTGTGGGCTATAAACAGGATAAACACTGAAGTCGCTCCCTGACCCTTCCAGCAGTGTGGGATGGCAGGAATTTTCATCTGTCTCCCCCAAGCTTTCTCCAAGATCCTTTTCATCCCAGTTTTACAGAAACCTTTCCCAGCCCCATCATTCCTCAAGCAGAAACATACTCATCACAGGGAAACAGGGACCCACAGCTCTGCTCCTGGGCATGGAACAAACCCTTCCCTGGCTGCAGGGCCAGTCCCCGGGCACAGCATGCACGAGAGCAATTTGGGAGCCGTGCTCTTTCTCGTCTCGCCCCTCGCTCCCAGGCGCTGCTGCCAGCCCCCACTGACCTGAAGATGAGAGTTCCCTAGATTGTTTCCAGCTTGCACCGCTAGCCCCGCTGAATGAATAGCCCCGGCAGTATTTTTGGGGTGGTGACTCACCACCAAGTCATGAATGGCCCCTTGAGAGACCATCAAAAGCCCCCTGGTAAAAGGTTTTTGTTGTCCTACGCTCCAACACGGTTTTCTCAGCTCATTGTCCAAGCAGAGAGTTGGGACTTAAAAGGCAGCAGAGGAGAGATGCAGCCCCGATCTGACACCATTCCTGGTTATCCCAGTCTACAGCAACAGCCAGAACAGTCCTCCCAGTCATTGCAGGGGCTGCCAAGGTGCCAGCCAGGACCTCCACTTGCTCACCTGCCTGCTAATTGCTGCGGTACTTCAGGCGGATAAACATCATGGAAATTCTAGGGTTAAGGGATAAAGGTGTCTTGTCAGATATAGTATCAAGTGTGTCAGTCATATTTTCTTTTTTAAACGTCAGGAAATGCTTCATAAACTTTATTCATCCTCTCAAAAACAACATCAAGTTGCCAGGGTTTGTTATCACAGTTCCTTGTACCTCCAAGTGTGATGAGATTCTATGACTCGGGCAGGACCAGAGAAAAAGCTGGTGTTGATGCATGGTCTGGGTTCAGAAAAGGGCTCAGAACAGCTGTAAGTTCTGGAGTTGTGGGTGTTATATTTGGACAGAAAGACAGCTGTGAAAAGGAAAAATGGCATATGTCCATTTTTTTGTCTGAACACATGGCAGGAGATGCAGAGCTTTAATAGAAGGTGTTGCCTGTTTACCTTCCTCTGTCTCCAACATTTATGTTCTTCAGGCAGCTTCACTGGGCTTCAAGCCTTGGTAGCATCTGGGTTTCAAACTTTCCCCCTCTTACTGAGCCAGAGGTGCAGCTGCTCAGAGACCTGCTAAAGCCACCTGGTCAAGACCTGCCCAGACGTCTGTTGGCACATCCAAGAGCTCAGTGACACAAATCCTACTGAACAATTCTCTGCAGGACCCATCAGTGTTTTATCTGACCCACGTTTTTGGGACTGAGTACTCCAGGAGGTGGATCATGGGAATAGGAAAATGTTCTGGAATTGCCCTCCTGTGGGCTAGGCTGGGTCCCCACTCAGCAGCAGTCTCTCCCTGGAGGTGATCCCCCAACCACATCTTCTCAGAAGTGGGCCATTGGAGACAAGAAATGAGTCAAAGGAAAGCTCAAGACAAAACTTTTGAGCCTAGAAATCTCTCGGTGAACCAGAGCAGATCTCTCCTGAACCACTTTCAGTGCTGCAGGGTGATGGAACAGGTTGGAACCCTGTGAGATGTGCAATTCTCCAGACAGAATTTCCCAGTTTCATCCAGGGTGGCCCTGTATCATGTGAGAAGCTGGAAAAGTTTCTGGCAACACCAGGCAGGACTGTAAGAACAAAATTTTGTGTGTCTGGGGGCTTGTTGCAATAATTTTATCCCTGTCAACTTGCTGTGAACAACTGGGTGGATAGAGTGGATAAGGACAGAAAAGCTGGGTTGCTGCTTCATGATTTAGCTGAAAACCTCTCTCAGGAGCTGCTCAGTGCATTCCTTCTGAAATTGTTTAGCTGTGGTTTCTCTCACAGGCATGAAGAGGAAGAACTTTTACCATAGCTCACTTTTAGAGCAACAGAAAGTTTTCTAGTCCTTGTATGGCCAAAGACTAAATGCAATGAAGC
The DNA here is from genome assembly GCA_013397075.1 of Rhabdornis inornatus. Classification (NCBI taxonomy): domain Eukaryota; kingdom Metazoa; phylum Chordata; class Aves; order Passeriformes; family Rhabdornithidae; genus Rhabdornis; species Rhabdornis inornatus. The sequence continues at coordinate 503,328 of VWZS01010494.1, read as the reverse complement.
CATGAAGCATTCCAATTATTGCTTCTTTAAAGGAAGATCTTAACATTGTTCTTGTCCAACAAACTGAATATTTCGTCATATGCATTTCTCTTAGAGCCCTGATTCCAGTTCAGTGAAAAAAGTGGTGAAAAGCCCCAGGATCTGATATTAGCAAAATAAAATAATGTAAAATAAAGAAAGTGCGAGGTTTATGACTGCTTATTTGGTGGGGCTGGGGTTATCCAATGGGAGAAATACTACCAAAATCCAGTGAGATATGGTTACCAGACAGGAATCCCAGGAGATTCTGTTACCACGCAGGAATCCCATGAGACAGTATTATCAAGAAGGAATCTGTAGTATTCAGTTCACCACAAGGCAGTAATATTAGATTTTTAGAATTAAATCCTGTGGTATCTTGTTTTATAAGAGTTGGCATAGGAGGGACAGAGAAAAATGCAATGGAAGAAAGATGCCTCCCTGGAACCTGAGCTGGGAGCCTTAATTGTTACACTGATTTCCAGCTGAAATAAAACATCACAAATTTTTCCTCATAGTCCAGAGATATTTTTACTCCACATGATATAAATAATTTATTAGTGAGATATATTTTAATTTTTTTATTTGCTTTTACAAAATACAGATTCAAGCATTAAAATGCCAAGGCATGAACACCAACATGGCTATTTTTGATTGGCATAAATATCTTCTGGATTTATTTATTTGTGATGGGTTTACTTTTGCCATGAGCAGTACTATTTTGTTAAAAATGTGTGAAATGGCTGCTTTACATCAGCACCAAACAAGCTTGTAAGCTGTTCAGAGCAGTGCCTTACACTGCAGGATTTTGTGATGCCTCATGCCATGTCTGGATCTGGAGTATTTGAAAATACAGAAATGTTAGAGAATTATTTNTTTTTTGTAGTAACAGTGACACAAAAAGGGACTGGACATTTGTTTCAAGAAGACCTGATTTAATTTCAGCCTCTCTCAGGAGTTTGGCCATGACATCTGTGAGCTGTGAGAGCCTTCTGGCAGTGGTGGAGAGGGTTCTCAGAAAGCTGCTGCCAAGGTGGCCAAAGGAGGAGAGCAAGGCTTGCTGTTTTCACCTGATCACAACAGGTAATTCTGAATGCTCATCATCTTTTAAATAAATGCACCATTTTGCCTGCCTCCATCATGGGACATCTGTATCAATATTTATTCAGATAGAATCTGGTCAAGGACAGAAGTCCCTTCAACCTAAAGAGTTTAGTGTGAAGAGAGATCAATTTTGTGATTATCCTGAATAAAGTCTGAGTACGTGTCAGATTAGGATCTAAAACCAAATTCTAGTTGTATTTTTAATTTGTCTGTATTTCTAAATAGGTCCTTTCAGAGGGAGATATCTGTGTTTTGGCAGGTGAGGGTCACAAACACACATGGTTCCACACAAACAGTCACAAACCTGTCAGGATGGTTCATCTCTCCAAAGTTGATTTTATGGACAAGGGAGACAGAAACAGGCAGGACTTTAGGTGAGAAGTGAGAGTGGAAACCTGTTGCAAGGAACACTGCTAAAACATGCTGGAAAATTTTAAAAAGGAAAAGCCAACAAAAGTGGGTGCCATGGGTTGAGACCAAAAGGTGTGACATGGCCTTGCAGATCCTTGTGGCTCCTTGGGTCCAGCCCTGGGTGTGACACACGGCCCTGCACCCTCCTGGCTCTGTTGGCCACAAAGGTGTCACAGTGGGACACTGTCACCTGTGTCATCTGTGGGACACTGTCACAAAGGTGTCACCCTGGGACACTGTCACCCGTGTCACAGTGGGACAGTGTCACCCGGGTCACCCGTGGGACACTGTCAGGTATTCCCGGGGCTCTCTGCAGCTGCAGAAGCATTTGTCCCTGGCACTCAGCTGTGCTCACAACAAGCCCAGGAAGAAGAAGAGGAGGTGGCAGGAAGGAATATAAAACTCAAGAGGCATTAGCCTGTTTGCTGTGTTTGAGAATACATCTGCTTGAGTGCCTGCGAACAAGAAAGGGGGCGAAGATGAATGGCAGGCTTAAGGAGAAGTCAGCTCAGCTTCAGAAGAGGGTGTACAAACACTGATCAGATCTTAGCCCTAAGAGACATCATCAAACAATGCTGGGGGCATGGAAGACCTCTGAATGTGCTAAGTGGACCATTAGAAAACTCAACACCTATAGTGGGGATGTTGGTGGCAGAGAGGTACGAGGAAGATTACACAGAGAGATTGCTGGCATGACAGATGGAGGAGTTACTGGACCCACACTTGGAGAGATGCAAATCACAACCCCTGCTGCTTTTGTGATAAGGATTCCAACCCTGTAGGTAATGGTTTGGGACCATTAGTTCACATACCGTGGCTTTACCCGTGGATGTTAATGGATTGCAGCCCTGGGGATGGAAGGATTGTGTCACCCCACAGTCCTGGAGCAGCTGAACCTCCCTCCGTGGTCTCTGGGAGCTGAGGGCACCCCACACACCTCTGCTGCACTTCTGGCTCAGTGTATGACACATCCCTGCCCAGAAGCCTATGGAAATTTTAAGGGGAACATAACCTGTGAGTGAACCTACAATGAAATTAATTCTCCACGTGCAGTGACCATTTTCATGTGTTGCTGCAAGACAGAAAAGTCAAATGATTGAGTTGACTTGGTAGGATTAACAAAGTTAGCACATTCAACATCAAGCTGAGAGCCAGGACAACAGTTCATGAATCTCTTGAGACAATCTGTCAGGGAAATCTCACCTGTATTCATGTAACATTTCACAAAGTTTGTCTCATCCTGCTTAGCTAAATATCTTCTTCTTGATATAATGTGCTTCTATTTGCTTGTGCTGCAAAGAAATAATTCTCATCTTCCTTGTCTCCCACAAATAACCCTCACTAGTGTCAGTCTCACCAGCAGCACCTCCTGTGCTTCCCTGCAACATATATTTTCAAAAACTTGAGTTGGGAGCTGCCAGTTTTGGTAGGAGTGGTGTTTTTGAAGAGAGACTTGGTGGGCTCAGGCGGGGTTTCGGAGCAGCCTCCATGGCAAGTCATAGGATTGAGACTTGGAGCAGAAATCTGGTCCTGAATTTGGTTTGGGATTTATTGCTCAGCAACTTGGAGCACAGCGAGTCAGCAGCTGGCTCTCTAGCCAAAACACACCGGCAAACAGAGCAAAACTGTCATGGTAACAGTGACACAGAGCGTGCTGCAATGGCACCCTGGTCTCCAGAGGGAATTCCTAAGTGGTACCACAGTAAAAATTATGGCTAATAATAACCCTAATAGTAACTATTGCTGCTACTAATAATAGCAGTAATTATATTTATGCTGTAACAACAGCGAGATATATTTGGCTGGGATTTGGTGATTCCAAATTGCTCTTTAAATATCTGTATCTGGCAGATTTCTTTGTGACCTTTTTGTTGAGGTGTTGCAGCTCCTTCAGCAGTGTAGGATTAGTCCATGAGCAAAGGTGTTCTGCATTTTTCCCTCTGCAGGTGGTGGAAATGTCATTCCCTTTTTCCCTAATTGTCACAAAACTTTAGAAATATGTAACTTCTAGTATTATGCAAATTATAGTAATATGTAACTTTGAGTAATATGCAACTCTGTCATAAATGACAAAGTACAGTGTTGGTGATGCAGGAATAGCACCATGGCAGGGCATCCTCAGAAGTGAAGAAAAGAATTCCTGAATCCATTTGCCAGCATGATCAAATCATGATCCCTTGTATTTGGAACTGACCCTGCAGCCCTGCAGTCAACATGTGTCCATGTTGAGTTTAAAGCATCGGGAAAATTAAGGATGGGTTGCAAACCATTCCTCAGGCTTGGTAAAAAATAGTGGGATTTTGCTGCTGTTAAATAATAATCTACAACAGTGCGTGTGAGGTTTGTTCCCATGGTTCTGAATTATGATTGCATGTACAAAGCTGGTACAGGAGAGAGTTTGGGGGTAGTTTTTCGGATATACACTCCTCAATTTGCCTGCTGCAGTTTAGATAAACTACTGTGATGACAGAGAGGGGTGGAGAGAAACTTTCTAAACTCTGTGAAAATATATCATATAACAACACTAGCCAGCACAGTTCTTCTCCCCTCTCTCCTTCATCTTCCTAATTTTTTAGCAGTGGTCCCAGCCAGTGTGAGAAAAAAGCAGGGAAGTTTCAGAGGGAAAGGAAAAGATGAGACCTGTCTGTAGGTGTAACACATCCCCATGCTGTTGTTAAGAATTACACTTCTTGCCTCTTCAGTACTTATAGTGAAAATCGTCACTGCTGCCAAAAATAACATTTTATTAAACTATTTTGGCAGCAGTTCAATGAGGACTTCCAAGCAAACAAACAGGGGAGCTCTGAGGGCATCCTGGCTCCTGCTCACTCCAACACCTTCCAGTCCCCAGCCAGTGGGATTTTTCCTGGATCCACAGTCTCTCACTCCCCAAAAAAGGGTTCTGAGCCAGGATTTCCATCCACCCTCTTACCCTCAGGTGGAGCCCACACCAACAAACACCCACCTTCCCTGGGGTCCTTCAGCTGACAGGATCTTGAGGATTGGTCTGATCTCTCCAAGGCTGGCTCTGGTTTGGCACAGAGCTCTAGCTCCCAGAGGCTCTGCCATGATGCCATGACCATTTTCAGCTGACCTCCTTCTACAAACCAGCCAGAAGCTGATTTTTTCCATCCTGTTGGTTTGACTTTGACTGAAGTCTTAGAACGATTTTTTTTCCCAGAAAAATAATAATGAAAATTATAGTAATAGTATGTATGGTGTTGTAAGCAATAAAAATGGCATTTTACAGTAAGAACTATTGTACCGTTATTATGTTACGTTGTCTTTCCAGTCCAAGAAATGCTTATAAAGACCCCAGTGATTTTCCTTTTTCTGAAATCCTGCATTTGAACTTCAAGTGACAAGTAGCCTTCTACTGTGTTGGTCCAGCAGCTCTCAGGAATATAAATTTGCAAATTAAAAAGTGAAAGGGGGGGAGGGAGGGTGAAAGAAGGAAGATTCATTTTGAAAGTATATATTTTTTTAATGACAGAATCCTTTTTCACCCAATACTGGTGGAATTTACTTTCACCATTTATTTCAGTGGTTGAAAACGAAATCCAAATTTAGTTTTCAACCACTGAAATAAATGGATACTCTGAAAACTCCAGATAGTTTTGTAACACCTCATTCCAGCATTATGAAATTTCATTAAGGCAACCAAAAATATTTGTTTCCCTGTTCCAGAGCAGTGCTAGATGGCCATGAAGGCACTGAAACCAGCCCCTGTGATTTTTGCCTGACCCTTTAAATACAGAATAAACTGCATGCAGTGTGTCCCTGGCAGGTCACTGGGAGCACTGCTGGGCTCCTTTTGTGGAGGAGGGTGTGCTCCAGGGGTTATTATAAGACTCCAAGACTTTGGGGTTCACAGAGCTTTTTCTGGCCGTGTCACTGAGTGGAATATTTTGTGACTGGATATAGCATGTGGCAAATAGCACAGCAGTGACTGCACAGCACTGTCTGAATTCCCCGGGCAGGGAGTTTTCCCTTCGTTATGTGTCGTTCCCATCCCGCTGTCCTGATTCCAACAGCTCTCCTGTGCTTCCTCCATCCCCACTAATATCGATAATAACACACGTGGGGTTTTGTGTCAGTACAATAATTCTCAGTGGGTGAGCTCTGATGTAAAACAGTGTCTCTGGGAGGGATCAGACTTTGTGCAGCCACAGCTTATTTTGTTTTATCCCATTATCCCAGGAGCTTACATGGAAATGAGCTCAGTGGTACCTTCCATGCAATAATTTACCTGTTATTTCAGGTGTATGATAGCAAAGGGAAAATGCTGGGGAAAAGAAAAGCTGCTGGGACATACTCTGAGGGGATGTGGCAGCTAAGAGGTTTTAGATGGCCACGCTGCTGCACTCAGCATTTGTAGGACACACACATTCAGGAGGGACACTTGGCTGAGTTCCAATCAATGAAGGGAATCACAGGTTGGTCCTGGAAATTATTAAAAATACCAAAGTCCTTCATTCTGTTGTTGACTGTCTCACTTAAGACTGTTTTTTTTTTCCTCAAGACAATCTTCAAATTGGTCATTTCTAATTTGTATTTATCTCATTCTGGTTATTAATAAGCAGTCCCAAGCCAGGTAAGTATCTGAGCTAATTCCCCAGGGGATGTCTTTCCACAGAGCTCGTTGGCAGGATTAAAACTGTACATTCTCCTGGTCCAAAGACAAACATATTCTGAAATGCAAGAAAATTAATAATCTTCACTATTCATTGCTGAGAGCTGAGGAGGCTGCATGGCTTCATGGAGCAAATTGACTCAGAGCCTGATCCTGCTCCCTCTTTCACCTACAGGAACAAAAGCAAACCCTGTGGGAAATGTGGTCTCAGAGCAGCATGAGGAATCATCCAAAAGGAGAAGAGCAGCCTTTATTGTTTTCTTTTGCTTGTCATTTTTAAGGTGCATGGATTAATTGCTGTAATGCTGATGTTTCTGTAGCTCTCAAAGCTTTATCAGTGAAGTAAGAAAGATGGGTGTAAAAATAGTTAATATTAAAATGGTTGACTAGAACAAAGCTGCTCTTGGGCCTTGAACAGCAAGGGGAATTAAATTATTAAATCAAAAATCAAGCCATGCCATCTCTGCTGGTTTCTTGGTGTCAAGGGGATTTTTCTGGGCAAGGATCATTCATCCAAAACTTATTTACTTGTAACTCGCGTGATCCGAACTTGGAGTGAGAACTGGCTCCCATTGTGATCTGTTATTCAACAGCACAAAGAGAGTGAGCAACGAAACCTATGGCAAATCCCCTGGACAGGTCTGCTGACAGATGACTGACATGTCTGCTGACAGGTAACTTTGTTCTACACACTGCTGCTGCTCCTCAGCTATTGAGCTCAGCTGTAGACCTTCTGAGTTTTTCTTTCCAAAGGAAGGGAAAGGAAATACATTTTACCTGGCATGTTACTGCTGTCAGTACCCTCAAACAAGACAGAATTTAGTGAGTAACCTCCATGCTGGGTGATCTTCAAGCACTAGAGCTGTTACCTGTGCATAGTTCATGGCTTGCAGTTTGCTTTCCAAAAACTCACCCATCAAAACCCTACAGATGTTTCTGGCTGGCTTCATCAGGAGTAATGTCATGCTGACCTGGTTTTATGCCTGTTTTTAGGGCTTTTTGTGTGCCAGAGTGAAAGATAAAGCTGTTGCCACTGCTAATACCACCGGTGGTATCAGGAAAGCAGAGGATTTGTTTCACAGTTGTGACACTAAAGGTCAACTGGAAAAGTTGGTCTCCTGCACGCTCCGAGAGGTTATGGATTGTACAGCTGTGTCCATATATGTTCTGACAGGTTCTAAGTGCTGCTTTGCTAGGGAGTTTTAAAATTCAGCAATACACGTCATTTGCTTACAACAGCCAGTTTTCTTCACTTTAGCCACGGGTAGAAAATGATTCATGCAAGAGAGGCCACATGTTGAACAGATTGGTGTAAACCAATTATGATACGTTCAAAGTCAGCTAAAACATTCTCACACAAAAAGTCAACTTAAGCTACTATTTCCCACAATAATAATAATAAAAATAAGCTTAACAAACACTTACTCTGATTCTCAAAACTCATTTTCTATTATGTTTCCTTTTACCAGTTTTGTTTGGCAGAGTGCCAAGTAATGTATCAGCAGAAGTATGTGTGTCATAATCTGACAAAAGGAAAAAAATGTTTATTTTTAGTTTTAAAGTGTTTATAATTTCAATAGGTAAAAAGCATACAGGACAAGGAAGGACAAAATAGCACATGCAGAAATGTCAGCAGTGAGTATGAAAGTATCAGCGTGTGAGCTTCAGCCTGAGAGTGAGCCTGGCTGGGAATAAACGTTTCCAAAGACCAACATTAGTTACTGCAGCCTCCTGAGCTTATTTCTCCATCTGTGTTCTTAGCAGACTTCTCTCCCAAACTTGGGTTCAAACTACATGAGGATGAGAGGTATGGGGCTGTGACAAACACCAGAATATGTTTGCTCTCCAAAACGATCTGCCTTGACTGATGTCTTCCCATTGTCCCATCCCACCGAGTCCTGCTCTTCAGCAACACAAACTCCAGTAGTGCTCCTGAGGGCTCCTTGGATCCCCACCTTCCCCACTTCCCACCACCAGCTAAGGGCTGGGTGATGTCTGGGAATGTGACTTCCATGAAGGGTGCTTGTTGTCCTGAGGGTGGATGAGGGGGTAGGACAGCTACGGGGAAACAGAGAGGACAGTGGGCAACAGGAAGCACGTGCCGCCAGAAGAGCTGATAATGGAGCAAACTAAACTGCTGGAAATACAGAGCAGTAGTAAGGCTGGGCATTTTTGCTCTGGACAACACACAGTGAAAGAAAAGCACAGAGCAAAGCTGCAGCCTGGGGAACAGGTTGAGAAGCAGATGATGTAATAGATGGTCTGGATATGTTGTTTCACCTGAGAGCTGTTCATATGCTGGCAGGACAAGGAAATGGCTTGCCATGACCACATCGGGTTGCTTGGTGAGTGACCTTGAGTCTCCCAGAAGGCCACCCCACCGCCCCACACCTCTGCAGTGATGTTGCAGGAACATCAACACGTACAGAGCAAACAAATGCGGCACAGCAGCCGAGAAAGGGCTGCCATGGCACTGAATGGAGTATCCAGAGAGTCAGAGGTCTGGGCCAGCTCTCCCAGCTCACCTGGGCAGCTATTCCTGCAGCAGTGGTGTATGTGAACAGTGTGGACACAAGCTGGAATTGTGAACTGCAACCCTGAGCTGTTGAAGCCCTACAGGAGGCACACAGGAGCAGTGGTGTCCTCTCTGGTCTCTGCTTGGCACGGGGATGTGGCACTGCAGGAGCTGCCCAGCAGCAGAGGGAATATCTGCTGGAGGCATCCACACCCACCCCAAGCCAAGCCGTGCTCAGTCCCCTCGCTGAGTCCATCCATACACACCGGAGGATGGTTTTTGTCACCTTTGTCACCTGCCCAGCACTGTGGCTGCCCGCTGCTATACTCCACTGCCCCTGTCCAGTACGGAACAGAGCAGCATCGCCGGGGATAATGAGCTTTTGATCACGGCAGCAAGCAGCCCAGGCACAGAGAGATCAAAGAGAGGAGAGGAGAGGAGAGGAGAGGAGAGGAGAGGA
>VWZS01010494.1:426944-494075 GCA_013397075.1 Rhabdornis inornatus | reverse complement strand
TGGCTGGGGTGGGTATGTGCGCTATGTGTGCCCTATGCAGGAGGCACAGGAGGCACAGGCCGAGGTCTCCCGGCCACCCCGGCATTCCAGGCAGCCTCCTCTCCCGGGACCGTGCCCCTCTCACACACGGAGCAGCCAGACGGGAACGGAGAGAGCTTTCCCAGCTCTGCCCCACTGCGCAGCGCTGGGCGCTTGTCCTCCAAAACAATTGTAATTAAAAGGGGCGTAGGCGAAGCGGGAGCTGGGGGGCGTGCTCGCCACGTCTTCGTAGCATGCAAACAGGGTGAAAGGGTTTTTTTCCTCATAATATCCTTCTCTATACGCCTTCCAGTACAGCCCCCCATCCTTCCAGACCAAAGGGTTTCAGTGGAATATTTGCCTTCAGGAGAAAAGCTCATGAGCAATAACTTTCAGGGTCATTTACGTCTATTTACTGGAGTTAATAATTATGTAAATTGATTTTTAAATTGTGGACCTAAATCCCTTTAGAAAGGCAGACACAGAGCCCGATTTGGATGTCTGCTAAGCCAGTGCAATTGCAAAATAATGCTGTAAAAATTGCTTCTTCTTTTCCCCTTTTCTTTCAGAATCCATGATACGGGGCTTGAACCTGGGTGTGGACCTGAATTCTGTGGATCCTTTCTTCTTTTATATACTTTAAACCTAGAGGAACTTGCAAACAAGAGCTGTCTGAGCTGTGACATTCACATAGGCTTTTTAGGGAAGAGAGCCAATACAGAGATGGAGACACATTTACCTAGTTTAATATCTAAATTATTGCTGGGAAAGTGCCCACCAGGAGTGGGGACAAGTAACAGCAGAACATGGCATGACATGGAAGATTCAGAATGAATTATGGGATGATCTGGAGACACCCAACTCCCTTTCACTGCCTGAAAGGTGATGGCACATTGGAGGGTAAGTTCCTCTCTCTGGCCTGGACCAGACACTGATTTTTTGCTTTTGTGGGGAATATCCTGCTTTAATGGTTTCCTGTGCCAATAATTTCTGACTGACAATGTCTATGTCACAGCATAAAGACCCCAAAGATGAGTGTCTTCCACTTGTCATTTACACTTGGTGCAAACTGAAAGTGGTGTGGTTCTGCTTTGCCTCCACCCCTGTGGGGTTTTTTTTCCCAGGTGCAAACAAGAAAAAACAGAGGGTTTTGTAGCAGCAGAACCAGGGCTTCATAGGCAGCCTGCACACAAGCTCACACACACATGAATTCAGACAACTTGAAAGCATGTCTAATCTTGTGGCAGGCTTAGGAATGGAGCTGCAGAAGCACCCCTGTGAATCTGTGATATTGTGGCAATGTCACCTGATGTTCTGCATTCTCTGTGTAACCATTTAGGACCTGATCCTGCAAACATATGGACTAGGAGCCTAACAGGGTGTTCTGGGACCCATTTCCATACTTCCCAAAGGGATGAAGGTGTCATCCCTTGCTGAGCCTCTAGGGCACATCCCTTCAAACTCGGAGTTTGAAGGTGCTTAGAGTTCACACTGTTTTGGGCCAGGCAGAGCTGCTGTCCGTGGCAGTAAGGCCGAGCAGTCACAGCACTGGGCCATCAGCCACGGGCACTGGGCCACCCCTGTGCTGCAGGAGGGAAGCTGCTGGGTAGGTGGGTGTGTCAGCAGAAGTGCCACTCCTTTTCCTCATCCTCAGAAGGTAAATAAACTTAATCCCAAATTCACCCTCTGCTGTTTGCAAAGAGCAAATAATTCAGAGTTTGAAGTGAGGTGGGATCACACTGTGCTGAGGACCCTGGGGAAGGAGAAGGTGCCCAGCACAGCCCGTGGAGCAGGGCAGCTTCCAAGCCTGGGAGCAGCTGGTCTCTGCCTGAGGCACAGCCCTGGCATCCAGAACTGAGCCACTCAGCTTGTCAGGTGCAAGGGGGGGTCTGGATGGACCCGATGCAAATAAACACGTAGTTTACCTGTGCATTTGGCATCAATGGGTTTCACAGAATCACAGAATTGTTAGGTTTGGAACAGACCTTAGAGATCATCTCATTCCAACCCACTGCTACAGGCAGGGACACTTTCCAGTAGATCAGGCTGCTCAAAGCCCTGTCCAAGCTGGAATATTTCTAGGGATGAGGCATTTTCAGCTCCACAGTGAAAAACCTACGTTGTGCTGTCTGAACACACACAGAGGAGTGAACTTGCTTGAGGCTGAGACAAAACTACACGGAGGAGATTGCAATCACTCCCAAAGCAGTGGCATGTGCACCTCACAAGAAGAAATAAAAGCACATCATCTAAGTTTGCTCAGGTTTAGCGAAGGTCAGAGATTTTCGCACCTAGGTGAGTTGTCATCTGCCTTGGGGCAATTCTCTTTTCTCTCGCATCCTTTGCTGGAACAGCGGGAGAGCTTCACTGGCGTGAAAGACTAAACTGGCTTCAGGCTGTAAAGGACTTGAGTCACAAGCCACTTCTCCCCCCTCCCCCGAAACACACTTTCATATTAATTCAGGACCTTCCAAAACTGTCCTAATGTCTCCTCACCTGTTTGTGCTGAAAACCTGTTGAGGGTTGAGGCTTAAGCTATGGGGGGTGACAAAACATATGGGATTTGCTCTAAGCAAAGTAGTTCTAAACTGATGGGGTCAAAACTTCTCCTCCTTCTAAACACTGAGCTTTATTTCCAGGAACCTAAACCAAATGAAGCAATTACCTAAGAACAAATGCATCATTAAAACACAGCAGCAGCATCTAAGTAAAGATTAAAAAATAACCATTCCATTAAAAAGTGCAGCGATACTTGCACGAGTGGGCAGCCCCTAGGCTCTGGAATAAACTTGTGTCACCACAGCCCCTGTCAGTACAGTGACCAAGACGGAGCTCCACGTCTGGTACTCCAGACTTCTTAAAGGGATATTTAGAACAAAAAACTTTATCGCTGCTTTTGAACACTTGCTGCGTCTTTAAATGTTTTCCTCTTTATTAAAACCTTAGTCCTTTCCTTTGGTTTTGGGTTTTGGGGCGTTTTTTTGGTTGATTTTGTTTGTTTGGTTGGTTGGGTTTTCTTGCAAGTTCTTTCATTTTTCATTTCTTAAACCTCCCATTCAACAATTGTTTTGGCTTTTAATGAAGGGAATTTTTTTCTGCATCCAGCAAACTGTAAACCATGTCGCTTGGATACAGCAAAAAGCTGAAATTCCACAGATTTACATAGTCATACATTGTGTTGGGGGAAAGTGTGCTGGGCATTCTTTGATTTTTGTATCTCGCATTACCATTTGTAGGCATTTGAGAAAGGGAAAAATATAAAGAAAGGAGATATAAAGGAAAAGAAGAAAAAGAGTGAAAGAGAGGGGAAGAGAGGGAAAGAAAGAGAAAAAGGAAAGGGAGAAAGAAAGAGAGAAAGAGAGAAAGAAGGAAAGAGAGAAAGAGAGAAAGAAGGAAAGGAAGAAAGAAGAAGGAAAGAAGGAAAGAAGGAAAGAAGGAAAGAAAGAAGGAAAGAAGGAAAGAAGGAAAGAAGGAAAGAAGGAAGGAAAGAAAGAAAGAAAGAAAGAAAGAAAGAAAGAAAGAAAGAAAGAAAGAAAGAAAGAGAAAGAAAGAAAGAAAGAAAGAAAGAAAGAAAGAAAGAAAGAAAGAAAGAAAGAAAGAAAGAAAGAAAGAAAGAAAGAAAGAAAGAAAGAAAGAAAGAAAGAAAAAGTTGCTGTGATGAATGTAAAATATGACCTTTTCTTTTTTAAAGTTTGTGCTGTCCCTCTTGTTTAGCACCAGTGCTGCTCACCCCTTCCCTTCAAGACGCTTCAGAGATGTTAAGCATCTAGGGGTGATAATTTGACTTTCAGCTAAGCCGGAGGGCTGCAGCAGACAGCAGTAGGTGGTGATGTAATAGGTACCAACGCACATGGATGTATAAATATCGTGGCTAGGGCTAAAGCGCTATGGCTGAGCAGCTATAGAAGAAGATCAGCACTTCAGACAAGACTCCTGAAATTGAGATCAAGTTCAGAAGCTCTTGCTCCCGGGATTTCCTCTCCATGCAGCCAGCCCAGGGAAACCGCAGATTCTCGGGGGATTGAGAACTAAGCTCCCCTCCCTCCCTCCCTCTCCGCTTTGCTGTTTTTCTTTTTCTCCTTTTTTAATATTTTTTTTTCTGTTTGTTTTTTTGTTGGTTTTCTTTATTTTTTCCTCCCTTTCTTTGACCTCAGTATAAAGTGGGAGCTGGGGGTAGAGCGTATTTTCGGAGCGACCGGCGGCCGGCCCGTGGCTACCCGCCCCTAAGCCGGGATGCCTCTCCCCGCGGCGCTGCTGCCGGCGCTGCTCCTGGGGCTGCTGTGGCCAGGGGCGGTGCGTGGCCGGTCGCCCCCGGGTCGCCTCCCCGCCGGACTCCGCCAGCGCCGCTGGGACGCGGCTCTTTTCGCCCGCTCGGTCGCTCGCCTCCCGGCTGAGCGCCGCGATGCCGCCCGCGACGGCGACTACCTCCTGGGCATCAAACGGCTGCGGCGCCTCTACTGCAACGTGGGCATCGGCTTCCACATCCAGGTCCTGCCCGACGGCCGCATCGATGGCATTCACAGCGAGAATCGATACAGTAAGCCGGCGACAACCCGCGCGGCGGGGCAGGTGAGGCGCTCCGCGCCCGTGGGACCGCCGGAGGGCAGTTCTGCGGGAGCGGAGCGACCGACCTGCCCCGGAGAGTGGCACGTCCCAAAGGAGGGTGGGTGCATGGCAGACCTCGAGCTTCCCTCGAAAGTCCGGCCGCCGGCGGCACGGCGGGGCTGCGCCCCTCGGCTCCCCCGCGGGTGGCGGCAGCCCGGGCTGGCGGGGCGGCCGCGGACCCCATCGGGAGCTCCGGAGCAGCTCGTCGGGCGCTCGGGAGGGGCTCGTCGGCGCCGCTCAGCGCCGTGTTGTCCCCTTGCCGCCGTCAGGCATCAGGTGTCGGGGTTGCCTCAACATCTGGACGATCCACAGTGCCGTGGGCCGCCCACTCCGAGCAGGGGCTGGGGCGAGCCCAGCTCTCCCCCAAACTTGAAAAGCATCTGCTGGGGACTTAACCCGGTGGCCCCATGACTCTGATATCCAACTGAAACAATAAGATCCGGGAGCAAGGATATAAGCTGCATGATGACAAATGTTTCATTTGCCCTAAGCATACTCTGGCTTATTTTAACCTTGTCTACACAAGAGGATGCCTGGGGGCAAAATAAAAATAGATACTTAGCTAAAAGAAGAGAGGTCCCAGCATGGGGCATACGGCTGCACGTGGAGTATGAGGCTGGGGTTCTGTGGCCACCCACAGCAGCACTGGGATGTGGGGATCCACACTGGGGATGGCAGCCTGTGGGTGAGCGCAGCACTGTCACCATGCACTCCAGGGCACACCCTTTCGTCCCCCTGATTTCTGTGTCTCTTGTGTAGGTCTGCTGGAAATTTCTCCTGTGGAAAGAGGAGTGGTGAGCATATTTGGTGTCAAAAGTGGACTCTTCGTGGCCATGAATAGCAAAGGCAAACTCTATGGATCTGTAAGTAGCCACTGAGTGTGTGCTTGGGGAGGGGACCGTGGTCAGCTGGGGGGAGGTGTGCTAAAAAGCTAAAGGCTAAAAGCTGCCCAAGCCCCATCCTTGTCCCTCCTGGGTCGGGCAGCACAGAGCAGCCCTTCCTGTCCTGCCAGCAGGTGTGCTGCCCAGTTATGCTGCTTACTGAGTTTTGGGAGCAAAACCCTCTCTCATGCATTGCACTTCCTTGGTTCTCACATAAAAACTGCAGTCACCCAACCATGGCTGCACATCTTGCCTACCTCATGGACCAACAGATCAGTCATTTGTGTGGCAAGACCACAAGCTAGGTTAGGTCCATATATTTGTTGTAGTGAAGTACAAACAGCCTTAGGCAGGTGTGGCAATCACTCACTCCATCTCTCAGAGGGCACTTGAACCTGTGATCAGCCAGGCCTCCACCAGTGACCCTTTATGATGTGATGGATCAGTGACCTATTGATCACTCTGTTAATGCTCTTGAATAGACAGTGAGTTCCCATGGCAGTTCAGCACCCTCGGGGTCTGAACTTCTACTGATGAGAAGGAAGATCCATTAGGAGACAATGCAGACCTTCTTTTACACGGGATCTTTGGAAAAGACAGAGGCATCTTTTAAGATATACTTGAAGTGGACAATAACAGGGTGTATCTTTGCCCATGTTGAGCTGTCCTCCTGCTTTTGAGTTCAGCTCTGTACAAGTGACTGTGATCAGCATAGTTTTAAACTCATGTTCCTGGCTCTCCTTCCTCACCCATGTATTTTCTATGTCATGTTCCCCAAGTGTCCTCTGAAGAAACTTGGGCTGAAAAAGAGCCGAACTATGTCAGAGTTAACTGGAGCATTTTCACATGAAGGCATGAAGTATCCAGAATTATTTTCTGGGGCATTGGTCCTGTTACAGAGGATTTTGACTCATATAAAAGCCAGGAAGATTCAGTCACCAAAATGCATCCTTTCTTAGGGTTACTGCTGCCTTGATGTCCTGGGTAAAATAATCCCTAGTGCAGTGTTCAGCTTGGCAAGCTGAGACCCCTCTCACAAGCCCTGAGGTTTTTGCCCAACAATAAGAGATGAGTTCATTTGCTCCTTTCCAGATAAGACACTTGCAAGACCTGTCCATCTTTGTATGTGCTTGCAAATGAAATCACATCCCTGAAAGGTTGCCTGCTGTCTGTTATCTGTTTTCCTGATCTATTAGCCTAAATTATCCAAACCTTTCCTTTGATTTTTAATCTAAAGAAGCAAAAAATACTGTCCATGATGAGTGGCTTTAAAATGCCTCTTTCTCCTCAAGCAACATGAGAAAGTGCCAGTATTCTGACTTTTCTGAAGCCTCTCAGGCAATTTATTGCTGGTGAGACAACTGGGAGCAATTTGGTGAGCAGGACCACGGAACTGGGCCTGGACCTTACCCACCTGAGCTCTGCTAAGGTGACCCTGTCCCTCCCATGAGTGTCCTTCCCACCTTTAGGTGTATGTCCCTGGCCTGGGCACAGCACCCCTAATTGATCCTCTGGCTCCTGAGTCCTGTTTGAAGCTTCAGAGGCCACTTCAAAAGATTACTAAGTGGAGGGGGCTCACCTGCACATTTGCCCACAACACACCTTCTACACCTGGCAACAAACATATTTCCACACCTGATGTTTAAAATTCCTTCTCTCTCATTCTTTCCTTTTCATTTCAGGCCCATTTCAATGATGAGTGCAAATTCAAAGAGATTCTCCTGCCAAACAACTACAATGCTTACGAATCCAGGATTTATCCCGGGATGTACATAGCCCTGAGCAAAAATGGAAGAACAAAGAAAGGCAATAAAGTATCTCCCACAATGACAGTGACACATTTTCTTCCTAGAATCTGAGACATCTCCCTTCAGACCTACCTCAGCACAGGGGAAGATGCAGAACACCTCTGGGGAAAAGAAACATGGTGCACTTTTACTGGAGAGTTTTATGCAAGAGTAGGTGTAAGATATTTAAGTTAATTATTTAAATCTGTATATATTGTCACAAAATTTATTTATAGTTACCTTTTTTTTTTTAATCTCTGAAAACAAAACAAACCTCCAACCCAAGGTCTTTCATTTCACGGTTCAACAGAAGTCTTCTGCTTCGTGGTTTATTTGATTCAGTTCTGAGTTATCACAGGTGTGCTGCTACTCCGTGTCCTCAGCCAGGTGACATCCAATTCCTCTGTCCCAACGTTTTGCACTGTTTGTGTGTTGCTCGCTGTTTATCGTTGTACAGGTGTGAGTTTGCTTGTTTTGCTTGGGTTTTATGGTGGCTTTGTCCTCCCCTGCATGTTTTCCACACCGCTGGTGGCTCGCAGCGCGGCTCCTGGCCCGGGAGCAGGAGGTGCCTGGCTGGGATGCCAGCCTGGAGCCACACACAATGCCTGATCCCCTTTGCTATTTCACTGCAACGGGATCGGTTTACCCCGGCACGGGAGCGCGGTGCTGCACAGCTACCCCGCAAATCTGTTTTTAGCTCCGCCAGCGCTGAACTTGGAACTGCCCTGCAGTCCATCTCCCCGAGAGGCTGAAACACCTCTGTCAGCTCAGCAGGGCTGGGGGCTTCTCTTCACAGAAACTGTGGCCCTTAATGGGAGCTTTTGTTTGGTACAACTGCTTGGCACGAGGCTAAAAAATAACACGTCTACAATGAACCAGCTCTACTTCACTCAATTCAAATTCCATTTCTTATTTGGAAACTACACTAGTTTTTCAAAGTGTGGAGGGCTCTATAACACTCCTAAGTTTTCTACAAGGGAAAAGTGTTTGCTGGTTTGTAGCAATCACAAGCTCCACAGAAAGAATTTAGATTGATGATGAGGAATTGAGGTTGGTTTGTACTATTTATTTTTATTTTTTTGCTGCAGTATTTGGAAGGAGAAATATGCTGCTGGTTTTTTCTGTCTCATTCCCTGATGAAGTTGATTAATTTCTACCTCACTAACTCTCAAAGCCAGTCTCGTAACAAATTCTGCATGGGAGGAAAGTACCCACTTTCCTGCTTGGGCTTAAAGTTTTGGAGGAGGGCCTGAGGGAACAATCATAATCTTAAATCTCTCCTTTTTTCCATATGTAGCAAAAAGTATTCAGGATAGAGTCGGTTGCATCCTATTTGAGCCTTGTCACGTTTGAGCTATCTTTACCCAGTGGTTTACTTTTAGTAAGAGTAATCACGGTGAAAATATTTGCAGGCAGCTGTCAGGCTGCAGTACTATATCGTCATCAAGTAACCCTATATTTTTCCTTATATATTTTGCAAGTGTAACTCATGTCTCTAACGTGATGAGGGAAAAGATAGGTTTGATTATGGAGGAATCACTAAAAGGATTCATGTGTCTTTTTTGTTTTTGTCTTCCCTCTCCCCCCTTTCTTTTTTTAATCTTTTATTTAAAAGATACTTCATCTTTGGGGCATCGATATTTTAAGTGGGAACCAGGACTAACCACCATGTTTGATGACTTAGAGGACGTTTACACATCATCTTCCAATCTAAACAAATTATTTCCGACTACACACAAATCCTTGATTCAGCTTTTTTTTCTTGTCCTCTTTACATTCCTGCACAAAAGCATTTGTTCCTTTGTAATGGTATAGACCTGCCTGTATCCTCTACTTACACATGACCTTGAAGAGAAACTCTACTCACCAAAGTTCAGTAAGATCAGAGCAGACCAGGACCAGACCTTAAGGCAGTTGCCTTCGTAGCAAAAATAATTAAGGAAAATGAAATGTCATGCCTAAGGGTTTTAAAATATTTTTTCTGTAAAATTGGAAATTTTCTGTACTTCCTATGTTTTCTATATGTGAGTAACCATTGTGTATTTATCACCACTACCTCTGACAACTGACAATTTTGTTCCAGATTTCAGATAGCAAAATCAGAGCACAAAGGTTCTCTCTGGAAATGGTTCTTCTTTGCCACTTTCCATTTCATTAAATCCACAACCAACGGCCTCACACCAGATATGTTCGGAGGTAGTTGTTGTAACTTTTAAATATTGTGATGCAACCTTGATAACGATGTTACATGGTATGAGCTTTCACCATTTACCAGAATCTGTCTGTAGTTTTATACAGGTGCTGTTCAAGACTGTGGTGTATGTGCTGTGCACACTTAAATGCATAATAAATGATAAACGTTTACAATGCATGACACCCTGGTATTGATTTTGAACTCTTCATGATGGAATGCATCCTACAAGGAAAGGAAGAAAAAAACTGCTATTTCACTTTCCCAAAGCCTGGGAACCTTTGCACCTTTGCCAGCTACTCCAGGACTGACAGCCTGGATTTCTTACTCAGCTAAAGTTCCCCCTGCCAAAGCTGGACGTGGTCCAGGAAAGCCCAGCTCTAAGCTCAGTAATAGATATGCACTCTTGCATCTGCCACATGCTGCTGCTCTCACTTGTGCTATTCCCCTGGTTATTAACAATGGCAGCATCCAAAATTAATGGTCAGAGGCACAAACCAGCTGCAAGGTTTCTGTTGCTTGTTGTTAATGTTACAAACAAACCTGATTGCCTGGTTTCGGCTCCAAGGAGCACTGGTTGCTCTCCCTGTGAAGTGTGACAGCACCAATGCAAGAAACCTGCTTGGTTTGGGACAGGATCTTTTTAAAATTAGTGTTCATACTCAGTACAAATGTATAGAAATGTGAAGTGACATCATAGGGTGAGATTAGGAAATGTTTCTTCACTGGAAGAGTAGTCAAAGCTCCCAAGGGAAGTGGTGGAGTCACTATCCCTGAAAGTGTCCAAAAAATCAGCAGATGTGGCACTTTGTGATAAGGGTTAGAGGAGATGTGGTGTCTGGTTGAGGGCTGGACCTGATGATCTTGGAGGTCTTTTTCAGCCCTAGTGACTCTGTAATTCTTTGGCACAACTTTTATTTATAAATATTCACACAGGTGCACTTGCACACACATGCACACATCATGTCCCATTCCCGTGTTTTCAGTTTTACCCCTTTCCTAGGATTAGGAAAGATTTCATAATGGGAAAGACAACATTCAGGTTTGATTTTCCACACCCTGACAGCAAAGGGAGTTTGTCCAGCTCAGTAAGGACCAAACAAGACAGAAATCCAGACCTCATCATACAGACTTCTGCACTTCCTTTTCCTCTGAGTGATGCTCTTTTTTCTGTTCCTGGAAAGGGGAAGGCAATGGATGAGCTGGGAATGTCCAGTACCCTGGCTCTGAACAAGGGCAATTTCTCTCTAAAATTGTACAGGCTCTATAAATACGTGGCACAGGTGGAGTTTTTATAACTGCACAAGTATAGCTGCAGCTTATTTAATGCTGCTATGAATAGAGCCAGAATAAATAGGCAGGCAGATATAATAATTTCTCATAATTAACTTTTTTGTTTACAATGTTCCAAAAAGAACAAACACAAATTTATCCCTGTCGGGACTGCCAAAATTATAACAAAAAGTTGTCGCCAGGACTAAAAAATTTTTTCAGCTTTGAGGATGAATTTTATCAATTACAATTATAAGATTGGAGATAAATTCTGTGGTTTGGCTGTTAGGAAGAGTTTTCGGAGTAGTAGCTTTGTAGGTTCACAGGACCTGAAGTACTTGTGCTGCACATGTCCTACCCACAGGAAAATATAAGGGATGGAACAGCTTGAGATGTCACAGAAGACTCCGGAGGAACTTCCCTCCTCTGGCATCACCCATTTTTTGCTTCATTGCTAAACCAGCTTTCATAGAACCATAGAATCATCATAGGATCATCACAGAATCATAGAATCACAGAATCATAGAATGGTTTGGTTTGGAAGGGATCTTAAAAGCCACCTTGTTCCAAACCCCCTGCCATGGGCAGGGACACCTTCCACTAGACCAGGCTGCTCAAAGCCACATCCAACCTAGGCTGGAACACTTCCAGGGATGAGCTTTCCTTATATTACCTTTTGAGGCAGCAAAATAAATGCATTGAAGGCAAAAATCAATTTTAACCCTCCAAAAGAAGGCACTGATATGTCGTGGGTTGCAAACATTTCTGAGACCACTGAAAGCATTGCCATGTCCAAGGCTTCTGCCATCTACCAAACATTTATCTGCACAGAACAACCAAAAACCTTTCTTGAGTATGGGATCTGCGATCCAGGCAGATTTCCCTCCACCCAGGGATGACCCATCCTGTGGGATAACCAGAAGAGGAGCTGTGCCAGCCTGGCCCTGCACCGTGCCCTTGCTCTCCAGTGGAAGGACAGAGGCTCCAAGCCCCATCCCTCCTTTGCAGCCTTGCCTGTTTTAAATAAGCCCGTGCTGAGCATTCTGTGACTCACCCGTGACATCTCCTAAGTTGTCTGTATCTGATCTGCGCTAATAAAAATCAGCATGACAAAACACTGCCTTGTATATAAATAGCCACAGGTTTTTCAGAGCGGTCACCGAGTTTATGGTGCCAGAGTCGGTTGTTCACACTTCACCACTTGGTTTCCACCGCAGCCTGTGAACTGACCATGCAAGTGGCCAATTAAAGGCACTCTGCTAAGGGCTCAGGAGGCTTTTGATAATGACTAGCGAGCACCACAGCGAGAAAGTTAAAAGGAATTCCCTGAAAAGCTGCAGCTCCCTTTATATGACACAAAGTACTGTTGCTTGCCAAGCACAGATGAGAACAAATTTTTAATGCAGAAAAGCCAGTGTGAAGCTAAAAAAAACCAAAACAACCCCACCAAAACAAAACCACCCAAGTTCTCCTTCTACTAAATAATCTAAAAATGGATGGCACAGCGCAAAATCGTAATACCAAGCTACTATCAGGAAATACAACATGCAAAAGAGGGACACGGCACAATTTCTGTTCCCTGCATATGAGTCATGACTTCCAGACTTCAGACAAGAAATATTTCCTTGAACCATTTGGTTTAAAAATTTGATCACTCAAAAATATCATCTGAGAGATGTCTACTGACAGTAACTTCAGGCAAACAATTACTTAATGCAAAATAATGTCGCTTGCTTACGTCATAGTTTTCATTATAAGTTCCAGGGCCAGGTTGGATGGGGCTTGGAGCAACCTGGGATAGTGGAAGGTGTCTCTTCCCATGGCAAGGGGTAGAATGAGATGGGATTTAAGGTCCTTTCCAACCCTAAGCATTCCATGATTCTGTGATCCTAAACACCATCCAGTCCAGCACCCTCTCATGGGCAGGGTCACCTTCCACTATCCCAGGTTGCTCCAAGCTTCATCCAACCTGGCGTTGGACACTTCCAGGGATGGGGCAGTCACAGCTCGTCTGGGCACCTTGTGCCAGAGCCTCAGCACCCACACAGGGAAGAATTTCTTCCCAATATCCCATCTAACCCTGCCCTCTTTCCATTTAAAGCCATTCTCCCTTGTCCTACCACCTTGTACCCTTACCCAACGTGCCTCTCCATCTCTTCCAGAGACCCTTTAGGTACTGGAAGAGGCTCTAAGGTCTCCCTGGAGCCTTCTCTTCTCCAAGGGAAGCAACAGCAAGGTCCAGCCCTTCCTTCCTGAATGCCCAACCAGACTCCATGAAGTGTGGCGAAGATGGTGAGCACCCAAAACATAACTCAGCTCCGGCTGTGTGGTGGGGATAAATGACTGATAATGACAAGCACTACAAAAAATCATGCCAGGAAGGTTTGAGCCTGGGAAGTTTGCATAAATTCAACTTTTTGACACTAATATCCCTATGCTTTTAGCCCCTTGATTCCAAGCTGTCATAAATAGTCTTCAAAATATGTCCATTGATCTATCAAAATTTGTGAGACATGAAGATTCTTGGTTTGCAAGAGCATGAGGTCAGTCAGCTTGGGGCTGAACAAAACAAAATGAGGAATGGTGCTCATTTATTGAGCAGCCTTTGTACTGGGCACTGAAAGAGGCAGGACTCATGACCAAAAAAAAGTGGTGTATGACCAGATTTTAGTTTCAAAGCAGGTTTAATCGAGTTTTTCTTAAATTCTGAGTGCTGGATTGACCTCAGGTAACTTCTAGTGTCATTCTGTATGTGTACATGTAATTGCATTTTATTACTAATCATACTATTTTATTGTGGGTAGTACCATCCTGTATGACTCCCCAGCCTGTGTTGACCTCCACTATCGTTCATTCACACTGCTGCATATAGGTTAAAGAAAGTGATTTAGTGATGTTTGTACCAATTACCATATTCCAGAGTCAAACTGGTTGCTAATCAGGTTACCTCTGAAGTACAAATCAGATCTTTATCAGCTTAAGGTATTTGGCAAGTGTCAAAGCCACTTGGTAAAACTCGGTGGTTTCTGGGGAGCTACTATTTACATACTTTTTCATTATCTCTGCAGCCACATCTGTTTGCTTCCAGTGCCTCCAGGAAAGGTGTTTGTAGTGCTGGCTGGGGCCAATACAGCTGGTGAATGTCACTGAGGGGAAGGGCGCCTGTGAGAAAAAAGGGATGAGAAGTACCACCTGCAGGACGAGCATCCCTTAGAGACGGGAGAGACCCCAACCCTGCGGGGATCTCCTTAAAGAAGGTTAGAAGGAATGCCCAGCCATGCACCTCTGACTGACACCTGCTTGGCAAGCTTAAGCGCTCACCCAAGAGGAGCATTTTGGAGCTTTTGGTGGACAAACCTTTCATAAATTCTTTCTCTTGGCCAGACGGTAACTGGATCCCCGCTCTGATCCCTGTCCAGGGTGAGGATGGTCCCAGGCTGGCTCGTGGTTGAGCAGCACAGTGGGATAGATGTCCTTCTCAGATCTCCTTCATCAGCAAGCCAAGGCTGCTCCAGAGCCTCCCCATGCCCAGTACCAGCACTAAAACCCAGCATTGGAATGGCCCTTTCCCATCTCCAGCCCCTCCTGGCCCCATGGCAGGGCAGCCCCAGCAGCCAGCAAAGACTCACTCCTCCACCAAGAGTGAGTACCACTGCCCTGCCAGGCCTGAACACCCCTCTCCTCTTCCTCCTGGAGGGAGGTAGACCCACTGTGCTCCAAACCTTTCCCCTTTCTGGGAATGGGCATGTCACAGCTCCTCAGTGCTCACCTTCCATCCCGAATCCCGCTCTGAGGCTCCCCTAGGCTGTCGTGAGCAGGAGCTCAGCCAGAGGGGTTACACATTAACCCTGGCAGTTAGCTGCCTATCTCCCCTGCCTGCTCTCACTCTGGAGCCAGAGTGTCTTTCTGTCGGTGCCTTTCCTTCCATGAGCTCTGAGATAAGGGCTGATCTTCCCACGGGTTACTCCCGTGCGATGACCCTGGGTGTCCCGCGCTGCTTCCTCCGGGAACCTGGGCAGGAATGACCTGCCAACAGACAGGACTTTAGCTGCAATTTATTACAGCTTTTCCACAGCCCCTAGGCAAGATTACCTTGCTTTTCTCCTTGGCTTTGACCTTCCTCTGCCAGGACAGGGTGACTGGCACTGCCTTTCCCCAGAAGCCCTGCCTGTGCCTGGCTTCCTCCTCACATCAAGCCCAGAAACATCCCTCATCCAAGCCAACACCCTTCCTTCTTCCATATCCTGTTTTGACACATTTACATACTCCTCTTTTTATTTTCTACCACCTTTCCTGATGGTTTTCAGTTGTGTTCTCTCTGATCACCTTCTGTTTCTCTCCTTTTTTTTCTACGCCCTGAACTATTCCGTGTAGATTTTATTCTGGAGACCTTATGCATCCTATTAAGGCCAAAGACACTCAAGGACAATGACACTTAAGCTTTACCCAAGCATTGGCCTGGACCTCCCTGTTGGCCAGGCAGGGTCAGAAGAGCAGTGATGCAAACTCTGCCAACGTGGGAGCGACTCGTACCTGCATCCAACCCCATGACTCAGATTTACTCCTGCAGATGTTAATGTGCACGGACTGCTATGCTATGTTCTTGTCAGGGTGGGTTTATTTTCACAGAATCATAGAATCATGGAATGGTTTGGGTTGGAAGGAACATTTAGAGGTCACCCAGTCCAATGAGCAGGGACATCTTCAAGAAGATCACGTTCCTCAAGGCCCTGTCGAAGCTGACCTTGAGAGTTCCCAGGAATGGGGCATCTTCAGCCTGTCTGGGCAACCTGTGCCAGTGCTTCACCACCTCCATTTTAAAGAAGATGCTCCTCACATTTACCCTGTTTACGTTTAAAACTCTTTGTTTCTGCTTTGGTCAGTTTCTGTATCTGCCCTTAGTTTTCATCTTCTGCAGTAGATTCTCCTTTTCAGTTTAGCACAGAGCTTCTGACTTGCCCATATTTCATTTTAACCCATGTATCTCCTTTCCCTCAGTCCTTTGCAGTTTCTCTCCCCACGTCTCAGGGCTGCAGAGGTGACCAAGCACATTTTCAGCCAGCCACGGCCAAGCTCAGCCTGTGAGGACTTCAACACATTCCTCTGAGGAGCAAGGTGTACCAGTCACAAATCCTGATGGAAGGAGAATTAGAACACTGAGTGTCTGATTACCAGCCAGAAGAGCATAAAAAACAGGTTGCTCATGCTCCCTGATAAGTTATCATATGTGATTCACCAGGCTGTATCTGCTTTAGCAATCACAGCATGGGCATTTCAGCACAGGGTTTTTCAACATGCTTGGGGTGCTCAAGGAAAGGCACTTAAGTGTTTATAGAGCTATGTAAGTTATAAATATAGCTGTGACAGTCTCATGCCCTGCACAGAACGTATGCCCTGATGGAATAATCACAGCAAAGTGTATTTTCATCAGAAAGATATCTATATAGATGGCCATCTCACGTGGCTTTGTGTTCAATAGGGATTGATAGTGATTGTGTTGGAAAGAATCTGATTGCTGCTGAAGTCAGATCTATAAATGGAAACCCAAGAAACCACAGAGTAAGCTAAACTGAAAATCTTTGACCTTGAGGGTCAGAAATTTAGCATCTTCTGCAAATCTTTAGAAAGAGGAGTCACATCCAAGGTAGTGATTTAATTTAAATTAATTCTTTCTATTTATCTTGTTCATTTAAATATGCATATAAAAAGAGATATACAATTTAAATTATAGAATATAATATACATTATTCTATTATATATATAATATATAAAACACCATTGGCAAATAATTAATGGAGTCAATGTTTTGGATTAATGGTTAGTAAATAACGAAGAATGTGACTTCATGGAATAAGATGATCACATGTGATTATTCCTCAGGGTGTACCAGACTAGAGTTTATTCGGTAAATGTTATGATTTTGGAATATATCTTAATCCAAAATATGGATTAAAGGAGTAAATACAAGCACAAAGGTTAATGTGATGAAAGTCTATCAAAATATTCCCTGAGATTACAAATTCAGACATTTTATTTCAGTCTTGAGTTTTTACACTTTTTATTACCAAATAAAAACCACAATGGCAATGTTCACATTAGAAATAAGGCTGTAATTACCACACTTCTAAACAAAGGCCTCCTATGCAACCTGGGTGACTCTAATAAAATAATTATCACATATCATTAGGATTTAATCAGGACCCTGTAAGCCTCAGCTTACTCTTAAGTCACAAGTGTGCAGCAAAATGAACAACAGGGAAAATATATTTAAAGCACTTTGCAAATAAAGGCTGAAAAATCACCGAATACCTGTTCAGGTCCATCTGGTGTAAAAAGGAACTCCTGGTATTCTGTGCTTGCAAGTCAGGTGAGAGTGAAGTAGTGACCTCACAGAATGAGGGAAGGCGTCTACTTGGAAGCATTATTAGTTTATTAAAATATTAGTTTAAAGCTCAACTTTTAAATAAGTTCTGCTCTTCTGCTTGATGATGACAGAAAATAAATAAGGCTACCAGTGCAGCCACTGAATGGCCCACACTGAATTAGAGTTTAATAATCATGGAAACATTCTGCTGTAATTAACTTCTGACCCTTACGGAAAGGTGAGCAGATGCAGAAATTAGGACCAGATATACATTTAATAAAAAGCTGTGGGTGTTCATGTGAGTGTCAGAGTTGCAGACTGAAAATTACCACATTCTCTTCTCCTTGTGACATAAATCTGAGGTTTCCTTCCATTAGATTCCTGGACGATGACACAGTACAAATTTGCATTTATTCATTGTTTGCACTGTCCAGAAGTTAATTAAAAAAAAATACAGAAGCAAACATGCATCTGCCTTGCCAGTTTGTTCTGATTCTATTCATAGGAGCACCAAACATGCTGTCCCCTCGATTGTGCAGAGCCCCACTCCCTTTGCAGGTTTGCCAGGGGCAGTTGGGCACTCACTGCACAGGATGCTGCGTTAAGAGAATTACCTTTGCATGGCACCATCAATAAAAATATTTCTTTGTGTTGGTAGTGGCAGTGCACTGAAGGATATATTCATTGATAAAAGGGAAGAGTGAATGAACTGGCAGCCATAAATCCACATTTAAGGCAGATCCAGCACAGGTTCTTTATACAGGGTCACAAAAATACAATACCCACAGCCCTGTGAATGTGTCTGTAGATGTAACCGTACACACACCCCCTGAAAAACACCTCTGCACCCTATCAACACCTATTCCGTTTTTACCTGTCATAGGGATCTATGAAATGGCACCTTTTTCAAAATGGTGGCAAATCCACCCAATATTTCCATTAAAGAAAATGTTCAAAAACAGTCAGTGCTAATTCATTTTATATTTGACACAAGCACTTAAAAATTGAGCTAGTCTAGAAGTCTGTTTAGCAACACACAGCCTCAGGAGATTTTTGTGTCTTTCCCATAAAATTTGTGTAAATAAAATCCACTTGGAAGTTAGTGGAAATAATCAGAAAGTCTAATAAAGGTTGTTTTTTTTTAAGAAGCACGAGGCCACAACAATGTTAGTAATAAGATGATGTGCAACAAAGAATAGCTGGTGGTAAAAACACTCCTTTTTTCCTGCTAAAGAGATTACAAGGTTATAATTTGTAAAATAAGCATATTCCTGTTAATTAAATTAAGGACTCGGGCTGCATAAGCAAATATCAATCACAGGAGAGAAAGAAGGGGAGGGATGCTGAGTTTCACACATAATTTGTTTCTGGCTACTTAGCAGGGCTATGGCAGACATTCGCTAAGTAGAAAGCAAACATTTACTATTTAGTTCTCCTTTGCAGCTAACACCTACAAGCCTCTATGAGCAAAAGCTGCCTCCTTTGGCAGAGAAGACGATTTGTTGGGAAAATTTTTCCCTGTGATGGCTTTAAAAGAGCATTTGCCGCTAATTCAAAGATGTGGTCAGCACTGATTAATCAACAAACATACCCTTACGCTTTTATAAGTTGCAGAATACTTTATCATGCTGCCCTGATTCAGGTTTACTGGAGTGAGTAGTGATCCTTCTATTGCCTTCAGTGAAGTCAAGCCCTAAATCAGACGCTGGAAAGGAAATAGATCCAGCATGTGCCCCATCCTATGGGTGTCCCCCTGTTCATCCTGCTGGGATAACACCCATCTCAGACAAATTGGCAAAACAAGCCCTACAGCCCCAAGGGAGGGGGAGCTCCTTTGGGATTCATGGCTCCACACCCCACTCACGTCCCTGCCTCAAACTTGCAGCCTCAGCTGGCTGCACTCAACAGGGCCCTTGTCTGGGGAGGCATTAATGCCACTCTGCTAAATGTCAGCTGCGAGTGGCACAGCCCAAACAAAGCAGGAGGAATGCTGTGTCATGGCACTGGCTGCGAGCTGCCAGGGCACCCCAGAACAACAAAGCCACTTCAGCTCAGCTCAGCTCCTGCAGGAATGTGCTCCTTGGAAGGAGGAGGAGGAGGCAGGATGGGCACACTTGGATGGGAACTGTAGTTTGAAAACCTGTCTAAACATATGGCACTTTCCTGTTCTTTATGTTTCAAAAATTAGAGGACAAAACGTGAGATACTTTAATTTATGTGTTTATTAAAAAAGAAAAAAAAATGTTGCAATGGGTGAGCAATGTTAAAAAAAAAAAGGTATTAAAGGTCTTATTTAGATGAAGATTTTAGACCACCCTGAGCACCACAGAGAGATGAGCTGATAAAGTGCTGTTATGCATTTTGCCATATAAATAATGTTTTAATTGTCTAAGTTCCATCCATTGTGGTTTCTTTCTGTCCTGGGGCAAATCCAATGGGGTAATTAACCACGATGCTCTTGACCAAAGGGCATCAGAGTTGAGATGAGCTCAGATATGGA
Organism: Rhabdornis inornatus; assembly: GCA_013397075.1. Lineage (NCBI taxonomy): Eukaryota > Metazoa > Chordata > Aves > Passeriformes > Rhabdornithidae > Rhabdornis > Rhabdornis inornatus. The sequence continues at coordinate 474,457 of VWZS01010494.1, read as the reverse complement.
CTCACTGAACTGATGACTGGGATATGACACTACTTGACCAGCCTCAGTATCAGAAGGAAAGAGAGCAAATGTGATGCCTGTTTTCAAAAGGGGTCAAGGGAAGGCAATTAAAAAAAAATAAAAATCAGTAAATAATCAGCACTGGATACCTTTTTGAAACTCTAAGGGAAAAAAAAAATTGTAACCTTTGTTTCCAAAAGTCCCTCCAACAAATATTGCCCACGGTCGAAGAATGACTCTGTGTGTTCCTTTTTGTCTTGTTCTGTAGTTATCTGGAGCCAACTACAACCAAACTGACAGGATCCTGCACTAAACCCATCTTCAACCTGGCTCCTTCCAGCCAAGCTTAGGTCCATGCAAGTCTCCCCAGACACACTATTCCAGTTATAGCAAAATATCTGAAGTATGTTGAGCACCAAAGTTCTGTGTTTAACCAACTCCTAAATCAAATGGTTCTATATAAAACCCAGTTGGAAAGCAGAAAAACCATCAATTTGGAAAACGATGTCCTGTGGAATAAGCTCTAATGTTTAACACAGCAACCTTAAAGCCTCAAACCTCTTGAGGCAGGGAGCTGGCACCAGTCAGCATGACCAGCACAGCATTTACCTGGGAAAAGGTGGCCAACTCTCAAAATCAAACAGTGTCTCAAATGCAATCAAAGAGGTAGCCAACTCCCTAAACCAAACAATGTTTCAAATGCAAAGGCTTTTTTTCCCCCAAGTGTTTAAAAAAGCAGTGATGCTCATTCCCACTTCTGGGTGGGAACATGCATTTTGCTTTTGAGCTGTGACACAAAGAGGTTTGCTTCTATAACACAGTTTTTGAATTATAATGATGTTTTGTCACTCTTTCTATACACTGAAGTTGAATCTAGAAGTAAAAGGTAATTAAATACAAGGGTAGAGAGACTGAAATTAGTAAGATTTCTGTCCAAACAGATCCCAGCACATCTCTTTTGATTTCCAGGCTACCCTCAGCTCTTTCATGGTGGGCTGGAGGCACCTGGCACCAAAGCCAAGCCTTCCTGAGCTCCTCAGTGGGGCATGAATGGGCTTCCAAGAAACAATGCTGCACCCTGGCCCTGGGCATCCCTACAGCAACACAGCAAAACCTGTGGGGTCAGATTGCTTCTTCTTTGAAGGTGAAGAGGAAATGAATGAAACCATCACCAAAGCAAGGTAACAACGTACAATTTGAGGCAAGCCGAGGAAGGACAGTGGCCTTTGTGAGTGATGTGCATCCTGCTGGCCTTTTGTAGAGCCAGCTGCAAGGCCTGGCCCTAACACGGTGTCCAGGCTTCCAGATGTGCAGGTGCAAAGCCTGCAGACATCAAAAGCACTGATGTTCACATCCATTACCTGAGCACCACCCTTTTGTATTTCAAAGGGAAACCAGCTGAACTTTCCCTGTAATCACCATCTTGCAGCATCCCTTTAATGAACCAGATTGTACAGGACCTTCATGTCAGCCAAATAAAGAGGGTGCTGGCATTTTGTTTTCCTCTGCTGGGGTCCCTCACAGCCCTGCTCTTCCTGTGGGGAATTCACCCAGATTATCCTGCAGCATCAAGAGGGAAGGCAGAGCCTGCAAAGCCACCACAGGGTACGATGGGCAAAGCTGTGGTCATGAATCGGAAATGTTGGCAGAAGGGCGGGGCTGAAATCTCAGGATAAGGGGAAGCACGAGCTGACAAACTCCTTCCAACTGCATTAGGCATTTTGTAATTTGGCTATGTTGTTTTCTGAAGTTTAAGAAGCCACCTCTTAGCTCAGGATATGCCATGACAGCAACAAATGGGATTTAATAAATTGCCCACAGAGATTTGATTACTTTGACTAATTAATTAACATGTGATTGCTTGTTCAAACAGTAGTCAGTGGAGACATTCTAATATGAACCTAGGTCTGTGAGTGGTACCTGTCTCAAAGAGAAAAACTGCTGAAATTTCTGTGTTCAGGATGTGCACATACATGGTATTTCCTCCCCTTCTGGACGAATGGATCCCTAACTCATACCATGGCATTTCTGCCTTGGGTGAGTGACCTACTAATTTTTAAAAGGCTCTGTGCTGTGCTTCTAAAGAGTTCCTGATCAACCACCCACACAAACAATATTATTCCTCCAGGGTGTTCACAGAAAATAGTTTGGCCATTATATTTGTAATGGTCAGTAATTCAGCGGGTTAAAAGACATGAATGGGTGCCACTATGTCACTTTATCTTTTCCTTTGGTACGTTACAGTAGCAGAGAATCAGGAAGGGACAGAGAGGTTTTCTAGACAGGAGATGTAAGGCCCGCAGGAGCCTTTACAAAACCCACATGAGGTCTGACAAAACCATTGAGAAAGTATCTTGTCCCATGATTGTGTAGTTCAGAAATTAATTTCAGAACTAGCTCCTACTTGCTGTATAGCATTCCAGAAAGCAGGCTCACTCTTTAAACTCTGTTTCTCTCTTCTATACCCACACAAGTAACTCAAAATTGTAAGCCAGCTGTAAATAGGCTATGTTTCTGAGGTATTGTGACCTGCCTCATGTCCCTGTTATGACTTTGAGTAATTTTCAGTTTTCTGGCTGGGAAATCTCTAATTTTCCCCATAGAGGATTCAGGGGCTTTGCCATAGATTCCATCTCTTTTGATCCATGTTTTGGTTTTGATTTTACCTAGCAGCCTGCTTTGCATTGTTGCATTGCTAGATTTTCCACAAGAAAATAATCTCAAATCAGTGATAACCTCCCACCATTCTTCCTTAGACCTACTCTTCAGAATCAGAGCAACATAGATTGGAATTACTAGATTTGGAATTATTACTGCACCTCGTTACTGTCACAAAAAAAAAAAATAAAAAATAAAAAAAGTATTTATTTTCCTGGGTGCTGAGGACCCAGCATCCACACTGGACGTGGTTGAAGGGAGTTGCTTCAGGTAAGGTCTACCCTGATCCCATGGACTTAGTGGCCATTGAGGCTAACACCACATCAAGGGACCTCAGTGAGCACAAATGCAGGTTTATTCAAAAGAGAATTCAGCCCCCATGCTCTGATGTCACTTACTCCTAAAAGCAAACTGAACCTCAGCAAGAAGGGAAGTATCTTCCTTCAAACCATTATTTTGACTCAAGCTTAAATGATGCCAGAACAGACCTTTTATTTCTGCTGCACAGAAACAAAAGTCTAGTTTCACTGGGCTGTAGAGTCACTCACACGAGCTGCTAACTGGAATAAGTCAATCCACCCTTACCTGAGAGGATCACTCCTGAGCAACAAAACGTTATTATTTTCCATACTTGGTCCTTGTGTTTTGTTTTTTAACTACCACTTGAATGAGTAATAAAATCAGTTTACTGTTTTACATCCGTTCATCTCCATGGTTAGGATCTGGAGAGGTGACTACAGATCATCCACAGCTCAGCATCAATATCAACACTACATAAATGCAACCTGATGAAATATGCAAGTTGTAATATGTAAGTTGTAAGCACTCTTTGAAAGCTGTGGAAACAGGAAATACTTAGCTTTCTACAAGCAGCCACTGAGTCACAAATAAGTCTGCAGCAGCCATTTAAAGAACGCTGCAAACCCTTCAGACAATGTGCATTTTATTAGGAAAAGGAAGCACTGAAGAATACACACAGCAGGAAAAAGTAAACGCATTAACTGACTTTAATGCCGATAAAAATGGTGGCGCGGGGAGAAATTCTGTTCCAGAAAGGTCATTCCTTTGCCTCTGCATTCCTTCCCCACATTTACATGCTGCTTGCTGGATTCATCAAAGGTCTTCATTATTCGCTCTTGGCATGCATGAAACAATCACTTTCAGATATAATGACCTAATTATTCAAACAAGACAAATAAAAAAAAAAAAGAAAAAAAGAAAGGCAGTTATTTACTTGATACGTTTGCGTTTAGCAGCTCTTCAGAAAAGCCATTTAAAGGACTTGTAGCAGGGAGGTAAACCTCGAGAACCAGGATCACCTAAGAGGGTGGGGTTTGATGACTACGAGCACTGGTGATGATTCCCTGCCATTATGACTCAGGCTGTCCCAACTTGAACTCCTCTCCCTATGGACCAGAGCTGCACAACAAGGATGTTTTCACCACCTTTCTCCCCCAGCTTCTCCGTGGTCAGTCCCAGATCATCCTGCATTCCCAGGGCCAGCCAGGGGCTTTCAGTGATCATCTGAAACACCTGCACGAGCAAACTTTACCTTTAGAGATAATTTCTGCTCCCTCTATATGTATTTCTACTTCCTGAGCAGCACAGAAATCAGATGTAACAAGAGAAAATTTTGGACTGAATATTGGTAAATGAAGGCATAACCAGGGCCATTTATGACTCAGATTTGCTGTGCCTGAAGAGAGACCTGATCCAGGAACCACTATGGTTCTTTATTTTGCGTTGTTCTGTAGGATGGCACAGTAGTAATGATGTAATCGCTACTGGTAAATGTCCCAGTCATGCAACGACTCATTTGGCACCCACATTATTGCAGAAAAAAAATAGATACTGGTTTTATGACGATGCTTATCAGTGCTGTGTCATTTACATAACCATATAAATTGTCTCAATTAAAAAGAATTGATTCTGGGGACAAGAATCAGAGTATGAACTTTTGTGCCTCTCTGCCATTTCCCCTAGTGACGTGAACTTTGCCATCCCAGTACCTCTGCAAGTCTGGGATATTCATCCAGTGTCAAGAAAAGTTCCCAGATATTATGCTTGAGCCTGTTCTATTCAATATACACCGTTCTAGAGAGATCCAGCTCATTTCCTAATTGCTAAACATTTCACACAGAATGGCAAATGGAAAATTTAAGCCCCATTGGGATCACATGTGCCTGACCCACAAATAATTGTGGACAGCAGAAGGTTTATTATCTCCTAGCAGAAATGAGAAGCATATTTCTTAATAGGTTCCCCACCCTGGGCAGTGCAAGCCTTCCTTTGAAGAGTGTCTCTGTGGTAATTGATGTTAATGAGCAGCAAGCCAAGGAGAAACACTGGGTCACCAGGTAGGAAGCCCCCCAAGAGATAATCTAATTACTCTCCAAAACAAATTACTTTCAACCAAAACAAATTACTTTCAATCACTCTGCAACAGATAAGATCAGTGGAGGGGGCTCAAAGCTGATGACAGCTGGAGACTGAGGCTTCACGAGTTTATGGATTGATCGCTTTTCTCTTTGGTCCGTTTAGTTGAATGACAATGGAGTGACAGAAAACTGGAGCCAAGAACTGAGCTCCCTTTCATTTCATTCAGATGAATGCCAAGGACCTGCCAGCTCCCTGCTCTTTGCGGGGTGGCTCATTGATCTGAAATAGGAAAAGCTGGAGCCATGTGTGTCCACAGCTGTAAAGGGAGCAAGACGCTAGAGGAATAAATGTGCAGCCTGGGAGACTACAAAATCCACTCCTTGAGCATCTTGTTATGTGAGGAAGGGAAAATATGACATCGTTGCTTTTATTTTCATGCTCATAAAGATAAAAGGCAAAATGGAGTCTTCATTCTCATGAAGCCTTAACGGGACTAAACTACACATTTTAATTTAAATGGAAGGTCTACAGGGAACGTAAATCAGGCAGCTGGAGTGAGGGTTGAATGATTAATCAATGGGGTTTTATATCTGCTACTTGCTGTGCAAAGGGTTGCCACTACTGCCTGTGTGTATGAGAAAAACTTACAGATCTGGGGATTACTCTCTTTTGGGAATGGGGCGCTGGCATTGCCACTGGAGCCATGAATTGAAATGGTTTCTGCAGGGCTGAGTCACAGTCCTGTTGTTCTCAATGTCATTGGTATTAGCTACTTCCTTCTACAATATTATCCAGCTGATGGAACATCTGCCTGGCTGAGTCCAAACCACACTGGTGGCAATCTGTGTCCTTTTAGTCCAGAGAATGGGAGAAAGGACATCTCCTGCCTTGCAACAGCAGCTCTTCCTTGGAGTGAGGCTGCAGTGGCAGCGATCAGTAGCTGTTTTGTGACAGGTTTTATCTGCTGGAGGCCTCTGATAAAGAGCAATAGACAGGTCTCAGGAAGCCTTTGCTATTGATTGAAACCTCAGTGCCTCATACAGGGAGAGTAGGATTCCTGCCATGCTCTGGAAATGTTCTGAAACAGGTTAAACTCTGAATTAACTGGGGGGAGTGCGTGTGTGAGTATGTGTGGTGTGTGTGGCCATCTTTACAGCCCCCCTTGGCAAAAGGAATGCCCAACTCAGTAGAGCCACAACCCAGAGTGTTGGACTGCACTGATGAACTGCACACTGATCCATGTGAAAGAGGCACTGTGGACTCCACTTTTCCATCCTCAGTATGTCTGTCTGCTTTGCTCAGTTCAGCAAATGAGGGCTCTCTGCCTCCGGTCATGCAAGGATCTTCCTGGTACCTCCAGACATGAGAGAACTAGAGGCAATGGAGCTCTCACTTCCCGCTTGGAATGGTCAAGGAGTTTTGTTTCCAGAAAAAGGAAAACAAATTGAAGTGTTTGACATAAAAACATTTGGCATCTAAAAAAGGTAAAATAGAATTGTTCAGAACAATTGTATTCCATTGTATGTCTGATCACAGTTGTAAATACACATAAAAACCATTGAGTTTAATTCTGCTTCTTATAGCAAGTCAGTGTACATATCCCACAATAGCCAAATAGCAGGGGATTCTACATTCCTTCCAATATTTGTGATGTTTAGGTAGATACATACATACCTTGTGGTAATGCAGACATTTCATTTTACTTTCCAGTGGTATTTCAGATTTTATCTCTTGCTGAAACAAGTTATTTAATGAAGCTGAATTACTTTTGGAGTAAGACATGCATTACTCCCTCGTTTCCTCACTAGTCAGATGTGTAAAACCTAAGTAAACTTGAATTACTTTCTAAAGACCATGCAGCCTCTTTCCATGCTGATTTGTTCTGCTTCTCTTACTTTCAAATGGCCTTTTAATTGGCCATTAAAGTAGGAAATTATGGCTGATTAGGATCAATCCAAATGCAATGTTTTCGATGGGCTGGCTATCTGAATACCGTTCTTTTAGATCCCGTGTTACTTCTGCTTTGTCAGCTAAAGGTCGCTTTTAGCTGCATTGGCAGGATGCTTCAGTAACCTTTGCCCTTCAATTCTTGACCCCAAATGTCCCACAGCCACGTTTGGTGGCAGCAAAGGGGACCAGTTGCAATAAGGAACATCAGAGAAAGTTATTCAGTTTCCTAATTCATAGCAAATTGTGCAGCTACACCCAGGCTATGCTTTAGGCTTCATTTCAGATGAAAATTACTTCCCATGACATCCAAGAGAAAGAAAAATATATTTATAATCTTCCTTTCTCTTGAGCAAAGTAATTGTAAAACTTCCTACACGGCTGTCAGTAATGTTAAGGATGGAGTCTAGGGGGGGTCTTCTGATAAAGGAGACAGGATATCACTGAACTTTTTAAAATCCAGGTGAAGTAATTCCATGTACTATATAGATTTTGGAGGAGTTGCATGAGAAATTTTTTTTTCTAAGATATTTCTCCAGGATATGACCTGGAGTGAAAGGTTAGTCTTCTGTTGACTCAGAGGAATCGTTTTGCACTCCACAAGCTGAGGATATGTCTGTGTGCAAAATATTAACAGCCTTAAATCATTAGGAAACTTTGTACTAAGTTTTTGAGTTTACATTTGGTCAGACTGTTTCATAAAGAGTTTCACCGTTTCAGTCCTTCCTGCAGTATCATCATAATCAAAGGTGATGACAGCAGGTGAATAACCACTCATGGACTGAATTTGATAATCATTTACATCTCTTAACAATTTATACAGTTCTGTTGGTGCCTCGCAATTGCTAGTAGTGATAAGCAGCAGTGTAGCATGAAATATACAACAACAAGAAAACAGTGAGTCTTAGCTGGCTTCCTTAGCTCCCTTTTTACCTCTTTTACTTTACAACATGGTAAATTGCTGTAATGTCTTCAGCACACGCTCATTTTTATCTGATCTTCATCAAGTATTTGAAGCTCAAGTTAAAAAAAAAAAAAAAGCCACAACTATCTAAAGCAGTAATTCCCCAGACAGGTGCAATTCTTACCTTTCATGTCCTTCAGTCTTAACAGGACTAAGCCATCCAGAACTAACCTGTGTAGGGACAATCGGTCCCTGTGGGGTGGTCTGATTATTGGCATCACATAAGCCATAACAACTCTCCCACAGTTTCTCAGTCAAGCCTAACTGATTCTAGCTGAAACACCACTTATATGGTCATAAGCATAATAAATGCCTTTATTGATATAATTTATCATCATCTTCATGACTAGAAGACCTTGTAGTATCAATTTTACAACAAATAAGAATTATTATCATAGGTGTTTTTGAGAAAACATCTGTCTTTAAGCAAAGGTACAATCACATTTCTGAGGTGGTTTAACTTCAAAGGAAAGGAGGGATTCAGCATCTCACCAGACAGGCAGAGCTAAACCCCTTTTATACCTCTCCTTCTTACTTCTGACTCCCAAAAATCCATCACCTGAGCGCCCCTGGCTCAGTGTCCCTCTTAATAAAGCACCTCCAGTGAAAGTTAGACCTCTGTGGGACAAACTCATCCCATATTTCCCTCAGTGAACTTATTCCAGGGTCAGGTTTGTTTTAATGGGCCTGTATTGGTCTTATTGCAAATCCTGGTGTCCTAGTATTCTCTTCAGGAGTGATTCTGTGGGAATTGTAACTATATCAGGCTGAATAAGGCCACCTGATTAATTCTGCCTGTCCAGATGTATTTGTACAGGACCACAGCTCTAAGTATGCACTCTTGCAATTTTGAAGCATTTCTGGTATATCTTCTTCTACTGTTCTCTGTCTACTAAATGAAAAATATTTCCAGTGAAGCTGGAACTTGTCAAAAAGACAGCATTATTTAGTCACTGTCAGGAAAAGAATACAGGTAAATGCTCCAATGATACCATGTGTGACCGAGAAGCTGATGATCTAGAGTCACCTTCTTCTAGAAAAGCTTTCCTCATTATTTCCACAAACACATTGTGCAAACAAAGTCCAGGGCATTACTCCCTAGATCAAGCTGGAAATCAAAATAAAACCTCTTGGCAAAGAAACCTGCAATTATTAATTTCTGGTGCAGGCTGAATGTTTGCTCAAAACATAAGAAAAAAAAAACATAAGAAAAAAAAACAGTTTTTGTTGGTTTAGTGTAAATAGGGTACTGGAGAAGCACTGTACCAAATATGATCCCATAAAATCAGTAAGGTTTCTTCTATAAAGGAATTATGAATGATTTCATAGCACATAGAAATGATGGAGTGGATGAAATACCTCTAAAACATGAAATAATGGCTTTCATTTAGGCTATTTGAAGCTGATGGGAATTTTGTGAGCTTTAGAAGATATCATTTGACTGTGCAAGCTCCAAGGCGATTCCAGGCTCAGTATTGCTCTCCGGAATGCATTGACTGATAGCAATAGCTGAGGAAGCATTAGATAACAGAATGGTGAGAGATATTTGAAATTGGTTGTCTGGCTGTGCTTGTTGGAAAGAACCAGCAGCAACACACACCAATTACAGTAGCAACAATCTCTGCAGCATGTTAACCTTCCTTAGCAGAGTGGTTTTAGAAGCAGAATCCCTCTGGAAGTGGATCATTTGGAAAATCTATAAGTGTCTGATGCATTTGAGTCCTACAAATTCACCAAGGACTGTGGTATCAGGGGAGAGACTCAGTGAGTGCTCGTCCCATCCTATGACATCCTGTCAGTGGGCTCGCACAGCGGGAGCTGTGGAATCTCAATTCTGCACTCATTCACAGCCCGGAGAGAAATATTGTCACCTCCATGCCTCTTGGATTGCAGAAGCAGCTGGGAAGCAGAGCAGTCCCTGACATATGGTGGAGTAACCTCTCCTTCTTAGGCAGGTTTTTTAACTTGTGCTGTGCTGATAAGGCTCTTTATAGAACAAGCTCGTGCTTGAATAACCGCGTATCGCAGTGTCCTGTGTCTTCACTTCTGCCTTCCCTCATTCTCATGACATATTCTTCTCCACCAGAAGCAAGAGAAAAGGCTGGACTGCTCTGCTGGCCCTCTGCCATGGGTAAAATAATTTTCTTTTCTCAGTCACTTCTGGGATGACTGGCAGAAACTACAGCAGAAACCAGAAACCAGCAGCATTAGCACTGACATCTCCAGCCCTGCCTGGAACCTCACTGCCCTCAGAATATTTGCAGCCTCTGTAATTCTCCCACCTCTGACTCCAGAGAAAAGGGGGGAAGACTGACAGATCTCTTCACAAAAGTAATATTGGATCACACTCGTGTAATCCCAACTACAAAATCTGCAGGAGGTCCCAAAGACACCCCAAAGGAAGCAGAAAATCCTCAATGTTTCTGTGATATTTCCCTCTTCCTGCAGTGACTTGTACAACCCTAGCTTTCACCATGATATTCCAAAGATATTCCATAATTGAGAAAATGTCTCTTCATCCTAAACACCTCCAGTTTATCACATTTTGACCCTCACTCAGTCTTGAGTGACTCACCTATATATTTTTCCTTTGATCTCCGCCTGCTATGACCAACTTTGACTCTTGCCCTATTTCCTCATCATTTTTGTGGCCACCTGCCTTAGCTTCTTTTCAGTTGGTTTCAATGCTGTCATTATTCAGTGCGGCACAAGCCCTCTGTCACCTTTTTGGTGTGTTCCAGGATCCCTGGATATTTGACTTTTAATTAAAGCTAATTTTATTCTTCAAAAACTCCTTCACTTCACCTTCGTTATTATCTAAAGCTGGACTTCGCATTCTGCAGAAATTACATTGAGACATTGAAAAGCGCAGTGGAAATAAATGATTCATTGCAACAGGTGAAAATGCTTTTGCAATTGTGTACTGTTTGGTCAGGAGGTATTTTTGTTCTATAAGACCTTCCTCCCAGGTTTTTGGTTGTTTTTCCTGTCCTCATAAAAGCAGAAAATCCTACACTACTTGGTTTCCTTGTTGCAGGAAGGAGGTCCAGCACTGGAAGTGATGGTGGGATTTCCCCTACAATACATTTGTTCTGCTAACATTTTTTTTTTCCTGCAAACGCATTTGTAGGAACATGCAAAGGTATGTGTCTTTCTATTGAACTTTGATAAAAGATGCCAATAAATGATAAAGTTCAGTGACACAGACAGGAACTGAAATTAAAATCATGTGTTGCAACTCTTGTATTTTGAATTCAGTGGTATTCATTAGTTCAGTGACATTTATTAGCTCATTTATCTCTAGCTAAAAATAAGGCCCTGAATGTGAGTTAATCATCTAGGCCTTTTTTTTTCTTTACAGAGGCAATAAAGAAATGAACACTTCCAGGGTATATTTAACCCATATTTATTCAGCAGCCATTTTGTGATGTGATTGGTACTATTCAGTCCAATTAAGTGTTTGCAGGCACTTTCCTCTGTCAGGGACTACAGGGGAACTTGGACAAATCATTTAGGCTGAAACCTTCCCCTAACAAGAGAGGCCATTCAAAAGAATTACTTAAGTGCTTAATTTTTGTTTTAATTTGATTAGACACGAACCCTTAAACATCAGCCCATGTAACATCAGCAACAGCAACAACAAAAATAATTATTAAAGGCTCTTCATCAACTGTTGGAAAATTCTCCTTTATAGACAGTTTTTTCACTGATTTGAGATATCATTTAGTGCAAATGATTTGTCCTTTCTACCTCAATTTTTGATCCTCACAGAGATGAATGAACAAGTTTCAAGCATCAATTCCTTACTGTTTGAAAGAAGCTTGAACTTCTTGATGAAGAAAATAAAACTTACAATCATAATTATTGTTCCCACTAGAGTATAGCAGAAGTAGTGATTATAAAATAGCTTCTATTTACTGAGATGCACAGCAAAATTGAGCTAAAGAAGCCTTTCAGATTCATTTCAGACCATAACCTCTGCGTGTGTGGTGGTGCTCAGTACCTTGAAGAATGCCAGGATGAGTTACATGCACAACTGCTGTGGGGCCCAGGGTTGCGGGGCAGGAACTGCCTTTGTAGCAGCCATCTAATAACATTGCAGAGGAAAAAAAGAATTAGGGACTCACATGCCTTAGTATTATTTACTGGGCTTACAATATTGTGAACTTCCATGATGTAAGAACGACCAGAACTGGTAGGAAAGCCCACACATGATTTGGAGGATGCAGCAGGAGACACCGGCATGAAAAGTAGTCTTAATTCTTACTAATTATTCAGCAACCATGCAGGGAAAAACTAGGGTCTTTTCCGGGTGTTTCAAGCTGATCACCAAAAAATGCCAAAGCTAATGAAAAGCAGTAGCTGCTTTTGAAGTGATTGATGAGATTCAGCCCCTCTGTGAGTTTGTTATGCAAGACCCTGATCATCCAAACTCAGACTGATCGATGTCGTTAATTCCAGTTAAACACACCTGAAGTTGCACATGACAGTAAGTGCAAGATATCATCCTACAAGCCTCTGTGTTTTTGTATGGCCTTGAATATGTGCTCATCCTCACTGAGCTAAGATTGTTCATGAAAAAGTTTTTTGTGGGAGTGTTTGCAGCAGGGAGATGCAAGTGTAGAGACAAAGGGATGAAAGCAAACAAGTAGAGAAATATAAAAACAGTATGTGGAAGTTGACCAAAGCTTTGTGTTTCAGAGAAGCTGGTCGGGAGGTGGGGTTATGTCCTGTTTGTCATTTAATGTGCTATGGGGGAAATTATTTTTTCTTTCTTTATGAAATTACCAGTTTTCTTTTCTGAAATCTGAGAAAATTCCTTCAATGATCACTTTGGATGTACAGCAGAAAAGTCGGCAGCAATCCCTTTAAATATCTCTGAGATGCAAATACGGTGGAAAACCCCTAAATGTGTGTGTCTTCTTTCCAGGGCCACTCGCTGAGCGAGCTCCCTGGGAGGATCCCACTTGGAAAAAATCCATGCGCAGACCAGAAGAAAATTTCTATCTGAAGCTGAAATCGGGCGATGTAATTTTACTTCACCCAGTCTCTTTGTAAGAAGTGGGGACGAATAGGGGACCCCTGGAGCGGCTCCCCCGGGGCAAGGCAGCCGCATCCCAGGGACCAGGCTCCATCTAGTGACACTGCCGGGGATGGCCGGGCGGGGACCAGCCCGGAGCGGCGCCGGGACGCCCGCAGCCGCCGGTACCTGGCCGGGCCGGGCTCTGCAGGGCCGGACCGGGCTGTACCAGCGCCGTGTGCGGCCGTGCCCCGCCGGCCGCCCGGAACCGGGATAGGCTCCCCCAGCGTTCGGCCCCTACCGGATACCAGAGAGGCGAGCCCAGGTTTAGGCAGCAGCTCTTTGATTCTGAAAAGGGAAATGAAATACAGGACGGGCAAGAGCGAAGGCAGGGGCTGAGCCGCGGCGGGGAGCAGGGCAGCCTCCTGCCACTGGGTGGGCCGGGTACACACACGCCCACCCCCGGTCCCCGTCCCGGCGCCACATCGGGGCTGCGGGACGTGCAGTGCCCCGGGACCGCGGCGGAGCCTCGCAGGAGCGGAGAGCTCGGAGATGCGGATGCGGAGGAAGCGACTTTAGGGTGTCACCCGCTCAGTATTTTCGGGGGGAGTGACTGATGCGGCTATGAAATAGACTCTATATCGGATGCGGCCGGATCGATGGAGCTGATAACGGCGAGCTATAAAAGGCCGGGGGGCGGCTGCGGCCGCGCTACAGCCCCGAGGCGGCGTGCCGGGATGGGGCTGCGCCCCGCCGCGCTGGCGCTGCTCGGTCTGGTGGCTGCCGCCGCCTCCGCGCTGCCGCTGCCGCTGCCCGACGCCGGCCCGCACCTCAACTACGGCTGGGGAGAGCCCATCCGGCTGCGGCACCTCTACACCGCCAGCAAGCACGGGCTCTTCAGCTGCTTCCTGCGCATCGGCGCCGACGGCCGGGTGGACGCGGCCGGGAGCCAGAGCGCGCAGAGTGAGTGGCGCGGCGGGGATGGGGACGGGGATGGGGACGGGGCCGCGGGGTGACACTGCCGTCCCCTCTCTCTCTGCCCGCAGGTCTGCTGGAGATCCGCGCCGTGGCCGTGCGCACCGTGGCCATCAAGGGCGTGCAGAGCTCCCGGTACCTGTGCATGGACGAGGCGGGGCGGCTGCACGGGCAGGTGAGCACCCGCACTGCTGTCCCCGGGGGTTTTCCACTCTGGAACAGCTGCGTGTTCTGATAATGGGGTAACAAAGCTTTCCGGTGTCCGCCACCCTCCCTCCCCCACCTCCCCCTCCCGTTCTCTCCCTGCCGTTCTTGTCACCTTCACCGCCCGAGAGGCTGTGGGGATTGTTAGAAGGCAGAAAGGAAACGTCATTTAGAAAGTAAATGATGTTTTGTGTGTTCCCTGCCAAAATATACCGGAAGTACAGCCCGGGGTAAAAGTGCATTTAGGTTTAAAATACTTATCAGTGTGAGACTGTGATTCTGCTGTAGAAATAGATTAAGCTCTGCCATAGAATAATTTCTCACTGGTCAGGTCAGGTATTCTGGAAAAAAAATTAAAAAGAGATCGCTCCTTTGGAGAAGAGTTGCATCCAGGCATACAACTCCCAGGAACATGGGGTTGGCATCTCTTAGGAAGTTGTAAAAAGAGAAAGTATTTTGAGGGGGAAAAGATGCTTCTCCACTACCTCACTTCTGCCCTGCTATAACAGCACACCTGTGGGACTCTGAGGTATTGGGGAGTTAAGTGCCCCACTGATGCCACTGGGTTAGCTTTTTCACTAGGTTTAGCAACTAGTAATTGACATAAACCCATTTTTAAGGTATGTGAATACAATATTCACTCTAGAATTTGGCAGATTTCGTCTGTACAGAAGCCTGAGTTTCACAGAGCGATGGCTTTTCATGATGCCGTAGCAAAGATACAGCCTGATTCTTTTTTTATTACTGCAGCAACATTTCTGCTGATTTCAATCAGGAAAGGACTTGGCCCATTCTCGAAACTCCCAGTATCTTTAATAACAGCAACACTGATGTTTCTGAATGCAGAGAGAATGATAGAAGAATGATAGAATGTGGAACATAGAATTAAGCCTTTCTTTCTGAATTTCTTTGCTTTTCTGGGCTCAAATCAGTCAATGCTGAGATGAGGTGCACAGGTTCAGATGATATGGTGAGTCAATTATTAGTTTAATTCTTTAACGTATATCCAGAACAAATCAGAGCCTGTATTCTGCTCCCATTGGAGCTACCAGCTGAACTTGAGCAATCACAGAATTTTAAAACGGCTCTCCTGTAACACCATGTTGAAGGCATTCACGTTGACTGCAACTGCATTTGTTGGTGTAGAGTATTAGATGCAGGCTGGGGTTTTATTCTGAACACACTACCTCACGTAGCCGTGCTGTCCCATCTCTGTGTTGTGGACACCTGCTGTCACCTCTGTGCTCACAGCCAGGCAGCTCTGCAGGTAAATCTTTACCTTATCAGCACCACGCTGAGGACTGGGAGAACAAAAGGGCAAACACGGTGTCTGGAGGCTGAACCTGTGCTCCTGCAACACGGCCTGTTTTGACACTGGAAAACTGATGACTGGGGTTGGTTTCTGAATGTGCTGTGTGCTGTAGTCAGTAGTTCAGGGGAAATGCTAAATATACTGACATGATTCCTCCTGTGGAAAAAAAAAAATCTGGAAATACTTTAAAAGTCTGCTTGGTACTTGTTTAAAAAAAACAGACTAGAGACCATCCCAGTAAAGTGAAGAGAGAAAGGTATAGCTGAGACATGGGGATTCAATCAATATCTGTTGTTTGTAGTGTCCACTTCTTGAGCAAGAAGCTCTTTTATTTCATCATCCTTTTTAGGGAGGCTGAGCACTCATAAAGACAGCTGACAATCCAGCCCCAATTTTCTGTCATATACACACAGTTTTCTGAGATACAACATGTGTGTGGAAGGATAAATATTGCACCATTTTATTTGGAGAAAACATATTTTTAAAAATTACTTTATTAATTTAAAACATGCTTTTAAAAGATAACCAAATTATCTTTTTTTAAGATAAATTATCTTAATTTTATCTTAATAAATTTAAATTATCTTAATTTTGCTCCATGTTGCTGAAGGTGTCTGAGAAAGGCCTAAATATGCTCTTTGTTCAGACAGGCAGAACATTCATGTAAGGACATTTCTGTCTCTGCAGACTGAGACATAATCAGCAATTCTCTTTTATTGACCACAGGTTCAATCACCTGTAGTGGCTGAGCCTGAAATAGCACCAGAGTTTTAAGCAATGCAGTGCTGGTGTAAAGATCTGGAGAGGTCTGACCTGCTGATATGGGTCTACTATACAAATATAATATATTATTTATATATTTTGTATATATATATGTATAACTTAAGATGTTACAGATATATAATATCTGTACAAGCCATTGCAAATGTAATCCTACAAATTCATACCTAAGAAAATACATTCTTCTGTACAAAATCCTAACTTGTGCTGGTATTAATTCAACAGTTCTCATGAAGATGGCACTTTGTAAAAGGGTCTTGGGCAATTTCAGTAAATTTTGAGCAGAAAAAGGCAGAAATTGCCTTTTAGCAGTGTTTTACTGTTTGGCCATATTACCTTTCTACAGACCTGATCCTGAAACCTTTGCACAAGCAAATCTCTAACAGATCAGGAGTTCTATACTTGGATTAGGACTCATGACTGCAATTAAGGACAGTTCATCTAAATCACCACTGGCATCTGAGACTCTTTTTCCCAGTGCTCAGGACAGGATAAGTTTGGTGACTGTGGAGAAGCGTATCCCAGGGTTCAAAGCTTATATAATGGGGTGGACAGGGAAAGAACTTCAGGGGTTCTGGACTAGACTAGACTAGGGATTTGGACAAGCCAGAAGGACACCCCCATTGAGGGACAAGAGCCTTTAACATCCAAGGTTTGTTTTGTGGTTGAATACAACCAGCCTGGTGGGTATATTTGTAATTCTTGCTATTCCTTGCTCTTCAGCTCAGGTATTCCACTGAAGACTGTTCCTTTGAGGAGGAGATTCGCCCGGACGGCTACAACGTGTATAAATCCAAAAAACACGGAATATCAGTGTCTTTGAGCAGTGCCAAACAAAGACAGCAGTTCAAGGGGAAAGATTTCCTTCCCCTGTCTCACTTCTTGCCCATGATCAACACTGTGCCTGTGGAATCAGCAGACTTTGGTGAATATGGTGATTACAGCCAGGCCTTTGAGCCAGAGGTGTTCTCCTCGCCTCTGGAGACGGACAGCATGGATCCCTTTGGCATCACCTCTAAACTGTCCCCAGTGAAGAGCCCCAGCTTCCAGAAGTGACTGTGCTTCCACACGTCTTTTTACAGAAATATTGCAGAGTACTGCAGGGTTTTTAGCTTTTTGTACAGTGATATTGGGGAACTCTTTTGTGTATTTGAGTATGGAGCCAGCCCCATCCTTGTACCTGTAAGAGATGAGTGCTAAGAGGCTGTTCTATAGTCTAAAGAATTGCCTATCCATAGTTTTGTTTGGAAAAGGAGGGTTAAATGCGAAAAGTTTAGCAGCTTCATCAGAACTCCTCCATAGGTGGTGATAAAATAACTGTAATTTTTCTACACCAGCTTCACTTCCACCTATATTCACCTATATTATTCCACCTGTTATATCTGCTCATACAAGAAAATGCAGAAAACCTTTTCCTCTTCAGAGACCTCAAACTCAAACATTTGGACCAAAACTAGATGAAGGAAAACATCCTACCAGATGTAACTTGAGTTAATGCTCTTCTTGAAAGGCTGCTAACAACATTCTGGGAAAAACTTTCTACTGAAAGCATACTACTGAAAAAACAAATCTGGTTGTATATTGTGCTTTTTCTTCCCTTAAAAAATAAGGGAATAAAGGGAAAAATGTCTCCCTTCCCTTACTGCTAAAAAGTACTCTGGGAAACTTGATCATTGATTTCTTTTGTGGGCTAAATTATGTTCTCTGTGGCATCAGAATCATCCAGCAGAGAGTTCTCATCAAAACCAGTGAGAATTTAGTGTGTGGTTGGAAGAGTGCCCAGGGCTAGAATTTATGCTCATCAGGTAGGGAATGAGCAGCTCAAACAAATGTTTAAATGAAGATTCTGTTGTATATAAGCATGTATATGTCATTAGCAGAGAAAAACACTGAGAACGGATGTATAGGTCAAATCAGTTGTAAAATAGTTTTTCGTGTTTAACCTTTAACCACCAGGAATTCTTTCATGTCACTTCCAGGCCTGATTCAGCATCCATGGGAATCAGTGGAGAGATGGTTTAGTGAGTTAAAAGCTGCAGAACTGGGTCAGGATTCTCCTTGCAAGAAGGGATTGTGAGTACCTCTGGCCAAGGCACCTGATGTCTTCAAGTTCTGTTCTCCCTTTGAAAATATTCAATGAGGGAATAACCAAAGTGAAGCCAAGGAGAAAAAGGGAAAAAAAAAAAAAAAAAGGATGGTTCAGGGATTCTACTTGTTTCCAAAGGTTCATTTGTAATAGATATTTCTGGACCAAAAAAAAAAAAAAAGCTCTACTGGAAATACCGGTGTTCTTCTGACCTAGCACTTCATTGCCAATGCAATATTTATAATTAATTTATTGAATACATACATCTGTTTATTTTGTTACTGTTATTTATGCTCAAAATTCTATTTATATACTTCTGAAGATGGGTTTTTTTAGTTGTAACAAATCTTGTGAAGTTTTGTAATCAACGGAATTTTAGCCAACAGTAGCCAATTTTTAGCCAATTTTTAAATAGCCTGAATTTTAGCCAATTTTTAAATTAAATTTCTGTGTGTTATCGGTAGTGTAATGTGTACATTTGCAATAAAAGAGAAAATAATCTTCAACACTGAAATCTGCTTGACTCTTTTGTCTCTCCCTAAGTGCCATATCCACACATCTTTTAAATACCTCCAGAGATGGTGACTCAACCACGTCCCTGGGCAGCTTCTTGAAAAAAAATCCTGTGGGTAGAAGGCTATTCCCATTTTAAAATGGGAACCATTCTAACCAGTGCTGCCAGGGAGATAATGGTGAGTTTTGCCCGAAAAAGATGTCAGTTTCTGGCAGGAAAAGAGCCTGAATGTTTCCATTTTGAAATGCTGTGAGTCACAGGAACAGCAGATTTCTTGGCTGGCAAACATCTCCCATGGTGTTTTCCCATTCTCTTTTGTGCTGAGCCACTGCCACACATCCGGAGGATTTCCACTCCTTCCACTCCTGCTGGGAGAGGTAGCTCTGATTTTCAGGTTGACTTATTCCAAAACTTTTCAATTTCAGGGGGTTTCATTTCCAGTTTTGATCAATCACTATATTTTCTTTGAAAACTTTTCAAGACCATTCTTTAAAAAAAAAATCCCAAAATACAAATGAACTTTTAAAGTTTGGTCAAAAAAAAAAGTCACTTTTCTGCTAAGAAATTGCACAGATTTGACAGGAAACATGGCAAATAATGGAGTTTGGAGGGTACACAGTTTAACTGCACCAGTGAGAGATTCTTTGAGTGGGTGTAACACTGAATGTTTCTCAAGGATGCAAAGACAGGCAACCTTACATTTTGGGAACAGCATCTTGAGCTCTCTCATGACTCGATTTGCTGACACCTTTGGATTACCATCTTCCACCGGCAGCACGATGATTTTTCCTGCAACAGCATGGTTAGAGGTTGGCTCAATATTTATTCAGAGGGAAGAATGCCAGGAGCTAAATTAACCCACACCGCTTCCTGGAGTGCTTCAGTTTTCGCTGGAGTTTTCCCATCCCAGCTCTGACCAAACCTGGCTGTTTTGCTTATAAAATCTGACAAGACCTCGGCTTGAGGTGGGCGGATTGCTGGGAAATGCTTCCCCCTGCCCTTCGACACCTGACTCGGTCAGGAACCGGGTGTGCAAAGTCTCCAAAAACCACCTTCGGTTCTGTGGGAATGTAAACACCTCCACCACCCCTCAGCACACACGTCCCCTCTGTGCATCAGAGCTCCTCAAAGACAGCAGGACAATGGCGGTGCTTTCATTCGCAGCAGCACATTTTACAGCCCTAAAAGGTTTTTAAAGCTCAGGTGTCAAATGTCTCCTTGTGAAGTCTCAGCTGGAAGCTGTGATGTGCAAATACGAGTTGTTAGAGGAGTGGGGAGGCTGCAGGAAAGGAGATACTGAGCGTCTTCATTTCCAGTTGGAGGAAGTGTAAAAACCTATAAATCAATTCAAAAGTCATAGTGTCCACTCTAGCTCTGCTCAAATCACTGAAACCCTGTTGGTGGAAAATTTGGAGTGGAAAAATTGTCCACTCTGCTCTTTCTACTCTGCCAGTGTAGTTTGCATATGAATGGGGAACAACATGGTAAATTAAATAAAATTTCCCTTTTTTTCCTCAAAAATATACATATTCCAACACCAGGCTGGCAGAATTGTGTGACCCAGAGCCACATTTTCATTAAGTACCTGGAAAGTAGTAGTATAAGTTAACTTTAAAACACGTGCTTATAAATGAGTATAAATGTTTCTTTTGACCAGTGTTGATCTGTAACAGCTCGTAAGTATTTTAATAGAGCAGCCTAGAACGGCACAGTAGCAATTAAGTGGGTATTTACACCAAAAATATTTATGTTTTAGAACCATGGACTGGTTTGGGTTGGAAAGGATCTTAAAGATCATTTCATTCCAGGGGCAGGGACACCTTTCCAGGTTGTTCAGAGCCCCATCCAGCCTGGCCTTGGACACTTTCCAGGGATGGAGCATCCACAGCTTCCCTGGGAAACCTGTGCCAGGGCCTCACCGCCCTCACAGGGAAAAACTGTGGGCATATCCACCAAAACCACACCTCTTGAAAGCCGCAAATACCAGTATTACGTGAGAAGGATGTGCAAACTCCACCATTCCATGAGCAGCGACAGGACCCGAGAGAACGGCCTGAAGTCGTGTCAGGCCAGGCTTAGGTTGGATTTGGGGAAAAGGTTCCACACCCACAGGGTGGTTGGGCACTGGACCAGGCACCAAGGCTGGCAGAGCTCGGGGAAGCGTCTGGACAGCACTTTGGGGCACAGGGTGGGATTTCTGGGACGCGGGTTGGGATTTTTGGAACGCGGGGTGGGATTTTTTAGGACACCGACGTTTCCCCGTGGACGCCCCGGGCCGGGCTCTGTGGCGGCGCTCGGGCGCCCCCTAGTGGCCGCACACCGCCATAGTGTGTGGGCGTGGCTTACCGCGAGGGGCGTGGCGAATGCTCACAGGCCACGCCCCCTCCCGCGCGCCGTCCGCTCCCGGCGTGCCCCGCGCCGCCATGGCCGACCTGTTTGATGGGATCGTGATGGCCGAGCAGAGGTGAGGGGACAGGGGGAGCTGGGGCGGCCCGAGAGGGGCTCCTCGGCACCGCGGGGCTTCCCTGTGCCTGTGCGGGCTGCCAGGGGAGCGTCAGGGAAAGAAGGGCGAGCGCTGAGCCCGAGGAGGAGGGCGGGGAAATTTTGAGAGACCGAGCAGCGCGGAACGGCTTGAGGCTGAGTCGAGGGAAGGTTAGGTTGGATATCAGGGAACGGTTCTTCATCCAGAAGGTGGTGGGGCGCTGGAACAGGATGCCAAGGGAATTGTTCTTAGCACAGAGTGGGACCGAGCCCGGCATTGGGGATTGATGGGCCGACACCAGCCGGGTGAGGGTCAGCAAGGCCAAGTGCCGGCTCCAGCCCTTGGGTCACCGCAACCCTGCAGCGCTCCAGGATAGCGGGAGAGTTCCTGGAAAGCATCCCAGAGGGAAAGGGCCTGGGGGTGCTGGCCGAGAGCTTCTGAACACGAGCCCAGGTGGCCAAGAAGGACAATGGCATCCTGGCTTGTATCGGCAATAGTGTGGCCAGCAGCAGGGCAGTGCCCGTCCCCCCTGTTCTGGGCACCGCTAAAGCCCTACCTCGAATCGTGGGGTCAGTTTTGGGTCCTGCACTACAAGAAAGACTTTGAGGTGGTGGAGTGTGTCCAGAGAAGAAAATTGAGCTGGGGCAGGCACTGGAGCACAAGTCTGATGAGAAGTGGCTGAGGAAGAATGCGGAGAGAAAATTTGTCAGCCTGGAGAAAAGGAGGCTCAGGGTGGACCTTCCCTCTCTCTACAACTCCCTGACAGGAGCCCCCCATGTGGGGTCAGACTTTTCTCCCTGGTAACAAGTGACAGGACAGAAGGAAGTGGCCTCAAGCTGCACCAGAGGAGGTTTAAGTTGGATATAAGGAGGAGTTTCTTCATGGAAAATGTTGCCATGGAAAGGGCTGTCCAGGGAGCTGCTGGAGTCACCATTTCTGGAGGTGTCCAAGGAACAGCTGGATGTAGCACTCAGGGCTCTGGTCTGGTTGACACAGTGGTGATCATTCAAAGGTTGGACTGATCTCAGAGGTCTTTCGAACCAAAATGAGCCTGTGATTCTGGAATTTAAATCGATTTTATGTGGTATTTCTAAGCTTTGGAGGCGATGCACGTTTCTGTTGCCTGGAGTCGCTCATCTGCGGTGTGAGCTTGACGGGACATTAACAAAGCTGTGAATCTGCATTCCCAGGTTCCACGGGGAGGGGTACAGGACATTAACAAAGCTGTGATTCTGCATTCCCAGGTTCCACGGGGAGGGGTACCAGGAGGGGCTTGCAGAGGGCAGCCACGCTGGGATGGCAGAGGGGAGGAGGTGTGGAGCACTCCATGGAGCCAGGATGGGCTCGGAGGTAAACGGGGAAGCGCTTCAGCGTTGGAATCCTCTTGTCACTAGGAAATGACAGCCACACAGAAACTTTCAGGCAAAGCCTGATGCACAGGCAGGCTGAGGCCTGCTGTGTTTCACTGCTGTCTGTGTCCAGGAGGACCCATTAAAGTGCTGTAAAGGTGCTGTTTCAAGCTGGAGAGCTGAGTAGATGCACTTGTGTTGCTGTATGGAGCTTTGGTAATCTTTTTTCCCAAATTTATGGCTAAAGGTTCTCTCCCTGCCCCAGTCCCCTGTGGCTCAGCATAGGGAAAAGCATGGAATCTTGAGATGTAAAGAGGCAGTTCTGTGTGTCTCGTGCACTCTTTGTTAATTCTGATGCTGTGAGGGTTTGTGGTGCTGTTCCCCTTCCACATGTGGAGCCAGCTCTGTGTGCTGGCACACCTGGATTGATAACCATTCCTAGGAATTCAGGGGCTGGAGAGTGGTAGGGAGGCACCTCAGCTTGTCCCATATGTCCAGCTCCAGTTTGTCACAGTTCCAGAATGAGAATGCGAAACAGCAGCTTCCAGAGCTGGATGGTTTTGTACAAAATGGTCCTGGACAGACCATAAGAGAGAAGTGCTCTAATCTCATACAGAGAAAGCTGCAGAGGGAGGCAGGATTAGAGACATCAAGTGGGAGGATGGCTTGGGTAACCTTACACTTGTCAGCCTTTCCAACTTGGAAACATATTTGTCTATCCAGGGTTTGGTATCCTGAAGAGTGAGATATAGTGTAGTGCTTTATTTTTGTTCTACTGTCTATGCTGTGTGTTCTTTGGGGTTTTTTCTTTCCCTCATGACACTCTTTTAAATTCACTTTTAGGTTGGTTGCTACCTTGGGTTTGCACTGACATGGCACTGTCTGCTCCAGAAATGTACAGATGAAAAGAACAGGTGAGGTTTAAAAGGCTAAAAGTCATTTTGCTGTGACTTCCATGCTTCTCATCTTGTTTTTCTGTCCCATTTTGATTAATCTGTCTGTCAGAATTGCCTTTTTAGTTGCATTTCTTTATTTTGCCCAGTCATCTAATCAGTATTTTTGTTGATTCTTGAATATTTCTCAACTTTGGACTGATAAGTTGAAACGGAAACCTTAAATCTGTCAGTTGTGCTTAATTCCCAATTGGAATAATTCCTAGTTTAGATAATTTCTTAAACGTGTATGGAACACCCCTGACAATGGGCTAAATGGGAGAAGTTGAATTAAAGAAGGATGGAGGGCTGGGTTTTGTGCTCTGGATTATTATATGTCAGGATAATTTTCATACTGATGAATTGAAAAAAACTCCTGTGTGAGGATGATTGGGTTTTGTTTTGATTTGATTTTTTTTTCCTAGCAAAAAGATGAAGGCTCTGGATTCATTAATAGGGATGATTCAGAAATTCCCATATGAAGACCCCACTTATGATAAGCTGCAAGAAGATCTGGAAAGAATCAGAGGAAAATTTAAACAGGTTTGTAGGATTAAGTTGTTATTTTAGCACATAAATTCATTTTTTAAGATATTTAGCTTCTAAAGTCACTCCAAAGCACAGTATTTGTGTGGAGCAGTTATTGTTCACCTTCTGCAATCATAGCAAAATACTTGAAGTGAAATAAATTAGGTGAAAATCCTTGATAGTTGAAAATTTCTCAACCAATAACAAATGCAAAACAAAAGAAAAAAATATTCTTTAAAAATCAAGTTGGAAATAATCTTTGACAATTTGAATTGTAAGTGGGACCAAAAGAAGAGAAATGGAGCAGTTGGGAGTTTTGTTGAACATTCTTCTTGGAAAACAGACCCTTTGAAACACTTCTGTGTTTTCTTTTTTAGGTTTGTTCAATGCTAAATATTCAGTCTGATTTTAGAATTGGTACTGAGAGATCTTCACTAGCATTTTGAATGCAACAGATGAAGATAAACGTGGATGACCAAAGGAAAAAAGCATTAAAAGAACAGAGCTGGAAAAGTGTTTATCTAGTTTTATATTATAAAAAATCAAAATAGCAAAGAGATGTTGTTAAAAGGGGAAAGAGAAAAATCACTGGACTTGCAATGTTATTTAACATTTATTATCTCCAAGTTTTATTTAGGTTATTACACACACTAGTGTGTAAGCCTGTTAAATAGAAATATTTGTTTTAAATCTTTGCTAGTCTTTTACTGATAATTCCTGAAAAGTAAAACAAGCATTTGCACAGTTTCCTTGTTTAAAGGATGTCTGTTACTTAAAAGTCTGTGTATGCAGATCATTCAGTTTACACAATGTGTAGATGCTGTGGGTGAAAGAAAATAAAATCGATTCCCTGCAGACTTTGCAGCAGGAAACATTTTTTGTGGACAGAGGGTGGAATGCAAAGAAGGATGAAGATACCTGCTCAGAATATGGAATTTGCACCTGGACTTTCCAATAGTTTTGCAGACTGACGGGGAAGGGAGCAAACTCCACAAAATCGAACCCTAACAAGTTACCAGTTTAAATGGTGGGTGAGATAAATGTGACTGCCAGAAAAGTTGTGATTCTCATTGACTGTATTTATTAGTACCTCTTACACAGACCAGCCTTGAAAAGTGACCTCTTTAGTCTCATTCCAAATCAATGGATGCTGCCACCTGCATGTATTGAACTGTGTTAGTTGGGAGAAGTGCCTGGGACAGGCTTTGGCTTGGGCTGCTGCATGTCTTTGCATTCCAGTTCTGTAAGGAATTCCAGAATTCCTTTATCAGCTGTACCCTGTGTTTGTCTGTCTCTGCCTGCATGGCACGGTGCAGCCTCATGAAGACAGATTTGAAGGTTTTGATTCATTTAATTGTCTTACATACGAGTTTTGATGCACACAGGCAGTGTCAGAGCCATCTAGTGGATGTGTGGGATTGTAGGAGTTCACAAATATTTGTGTAGGTGAAATTGTTAAAATAGGCAGTATAGAACATACACACTAATAATAATCCTAATTATGTGGAGAATTTCTTTGAAATGTAGTAACATTGAGGTAGGAATTAATTTGTACTTGTTTCCTCATTTGCAAAAATGGCAGGGTTATGAGAGCTCCAAGTTGGAGAGCTCCAACTTCTATTTGTTTAATAGATGTGTGTGATATGTGAGTGACAAGCCAAGGTGCTGCTCCAGAGATTTTATCAAACACAATTATTTATGTTCAGCTCAGGAGAGAAGGGGTCTTTGGCAGTCAGGTGGTGACTGTTATTTGGAAGATTGGTTTGGTGGCTAATTTTCTTGTTTTGCTTTAGTTTTATTTTTAATAAAATAATATTACAATAAATTATTATATAAATGTGTGTATATACTGAGCTGTAGGTATTGTATCAACCAGCATTTCTAGCTGGGATGCACCAAGTTTATGGTTATCTATTAGGTCTTTAGTATTTGAATTAGGTCTTTAATTAAGTTTCATTTGTGTGTACACATGGATGGAGTCTCTTCTTCCATGAGTCTGTATTTTTCTGAATATCTGCTGTTTTACACCTTGTGTGAGCCTGATTTGGTTTATTAAATGAGGTACAGTTCAAAATTCTGTTGGATGTGCCATTTTGTGCTTTCTTCGGTGCCAATGTTTTTATTTTCTGCAGTGAGTTGTGGGGGTTTGTGTGATGTTCAGGGCTGTGGCAGTGGAACATTCCCAGCATTCCGTAGAGGTGTTTTTATGCCTGATTTACAGCTGAGGTTCTGGGTATGCCTGATTTAAAGCCCAGGTTACCTCAAGAATATTCATTTGTCTTTGTCTTAGGGTCACAAAGATATGGAAAAATATGCAACCTTGTACATTATGATATTGGTTATTAATAAAGCAGGACATAGAGACTGTGGCTTGGTGCTGATTGTCCAAGAAGCTTGAAATTTTGCAGAGGTAAGACTTAAGAATACATCTCTGTACTCATTCACCACCCCTACTTACAGCTCAGTAGTTAGGGAGGAATGTTTGAAACATTTCACTCACCGATTTCTGACTTGCCTGGACTGTGTTGTAGCTTGTTTTGTCTCTTCATGACCATCTCTCAGCTGAGCCTGTGGAATATGGAATTTTATTAAAAGGTGGATACACAGCTCATTACTTCTAGGCTGCTGAAATCACTGCAGTCCAGAAGAGTTGTAATTTTCCTTTCTGCAGTGTGTGATGAGTACAAGAAATAGTGACTTTTGAGGCATCAGCAGAGAGGTAAACTTTGAATACCATTTGGTAAAGTTCCCAAGCACAATTCTTATTCTGTCTTCATTAACTTCCTTTCCATTTCTTGTCAGTTATACTAAAGGTGATCAGTTCCAGCTTTGAATGAATAATTGCAATCAACAGAAATGGGTGAAACAAATCAGAAAAAAAAAAAAATCTGGGTGTGCAATTGTTTGCTTCAAAACCAACCCTGTAGAGGTACTCTGGCTCATTTGAATCCTGATCTGTTTTTCTGAAACAAGGCTGTCATAATTTCCGCGTGAGGTTAGATTTGGATTTGAATTTTCCAGTAAATCAGTTTCAATGTTTATATAGGTTTTGGTTTTTGAAGAGATAGAAAAGAGTGTTTGAGCCTGCCCTGTATTTATGAGTGCTTATTTACACTTAGGCTGGAAATACAACTTCCTGCATTGGAATAAAGGGAGATCCATCTGTCAAAAGTCTGCCTGCACCCTAATATCCCACAGTGCTTTAGAGTAAGAACTTAATATTTCTGGTAATGTTCTAATTCTTTCTATTCTTGGTGCCTTTTGAATTTTTTTTAGTTACGCTTTGCAACTTCTTACAACCATGGCTTCTGATCTAATTGCAGCCTAAAACTTCAGCTTTCATAGTTTGGCAAGTAACCATGAAGATTCTCATTTTACAGTCTGCCAGAGTTGTTTTTTTAATGGATAAAGTTGTGACAGTACACATTCCCACAGAAGTGGATGTATCACCAGGGAAAATGGGGATTTGGGAGGTGTGAGGAGTTCAGCAGGTTCCCAGTTGCGCATTGTGGTGTCTGGGACTGATTGCTCCAACTGGAGCAATGCACTGCTGAAGCACTTCAGTGTGTCCCAGGGTTTGGAATTGCAGGACCAGCCTAGCTTGGGGTGATAATAAAAACTCTGTGTCCTATTTTGAAGGCTTGCACAGTCAGTCCATTTGTAGCTAACCTGAGTACTCTTTGACGTCACACTGTGAATGCTCCTACCTTAATCACTGTTTATTCCCTAAGTGTGGTAATTACAGTTTTTCAGCATTTTTCGTGCTAGAATTCTTTAGTACTACTTATCAAATGCTGCATTACTGTGTGGAAGAAGACATGGTCACTAAGCTCATCTGAAACGTGGGAGACTTCCTAAATCCATGGAATATATGAAAGGTGAAAAAAATGCACACATTATTTCACGTGATTCGAAAGCAGCTTGCTGTACAATGTTTTAAATTATTTTATCCTGTTCTATAACTAATTGAGCACTAGTGCAGCATTCTGTGTATCTGATTTTGGGAAGATTTCTGAATAGGAATAAGAAATGGCTTTCATCTTGGAAAAATTAGAAAGCTGTATTCTAGTTGTGCAGAATTTGTTTGGGTGGCATCTGAAATAGTGGCCTCCTGTCTGAAAGAATTTAACTGATACTTGTTCCTAATAAAATCATGGAGTTTTATTTTAGCAAAATGTTCAGCAGAAAGGAGGTTGATTATTCAGTCCCTGCATCCTGACTGTGCATCAGACATAATCAACTCAGCATCTGTCGCTGTCTTCCATTTCTGATTTTTAGCCCCCAATTTTGCTGCTTTATCTCAACACTCTTTAACTTTCAGCATCTTGAGGATTCTGGGGAATAATCAACGCTATGTGGAATCTTTCTTGACAGTAGGAACTGTGAGTCAGCAACCCTTTAATTTTTTTAGTTGCAGCCATTGTTCCAGCAGCAAGCTTTGCTGCTATTGTCCACTGTTTGTCCAGCTCACGTTTACTGGACTGTGGGAACGGATTAGGGTTTCATGGCTTTTTTTTTCTTCTTGCATAAACTCTTGATCAAAGACATTCCTTGGATGACAAAACACTGTATACTGTGTCACACAGCCCTGACCAGACTGCACGAACAGTAGTTTTTAAAAACACATGCCTACATTGTTCTCTGAACTGGGCTGCTTTTTTTTTGCAATGTATGTGCAGACATTGAATTTTTGAGACCCCGCTTACCTCTGTTAAAAACACACATGCATACAGAAGTTACTATTAATAAGCACTTGGCAGTTTCTGAAATACAAGTGAAAAAGCAAATTACTCTGAGACCAAGAACAGATAGAACAGAATGTCATTTCTAAGCAGAGCTAGTGGTTACATCTGCAGTGTATTTCCTTCCTGAGGACACCTTGGTTGTGGGGCAGGTGGTCAAATACACTGAAACCTAAAGCCACATGGATTATGGCATCATTTGATGTGTCATAGCCAGAACACCTGATTAGGGTAGAGAATGACTGGACCACAATTTGGGAGTTCATTAACCTGCTTCACCATAAGTACATTGTTAGAATGACATTTTGAGAACCTGGCTTATTATAGTTTTATGTCTTGGTCTTCTTTTAAGTTCTCGTAATGCAGTAGGAGGAGGACAAATTTCAGAAAATTCTAGTAGCATCATTATTCCTCAAACTAATGAGGGAGAAACAAATGGTGTTAAGAGAAAAGCATGGAGACACTTTTTCAAGGAGCCTTGCCTTGTGATTTGCCTGAAGTACTCCTCCAGCAGAAACATGGGGGAAAAGAGATTCCTTAAGACACATTGAGCAGGTTTACAGAGGGATTTAAAAACATGGCAGGGCTGAATTTGTGTGGTTGGAAAGGAGAACACGGGTTGAATTTGTGTGTTTCTGGAGGAGAGAAACGTTCCACAAACATGTTTGTATTGTTTGACTCTGCCGCACTGTTGAGCACTGTCATGCAGAAGTGAAGGCAAATGAAACTTCTTCCACTGACACTGGAAAATCATATCCATAAGGGAAGAGCCCTTCTGATCCTTTGCAGTCCAAGGGTCTCCATGGAAAGAGAAACCTAAAAACTATGTCGCTGACGGATGTGTTGTCTAAAAGGAATGAAATGGTCAGAGTGAGTGACTGAAACAGAAATATTGAGTCAAATCCACAAAATAAATGTATTACACTTAGAAGAAATAATGTTTACTTATGAGTAAATAATTTATGATGTCTTTTGGAAATTTAACAGCATACATTGGCTGAAGCTTTGCTCTTCATATTTAAAATAGCCAAATGTAAAGAACTTTGTTCTGTGGGTGTTCAGGGAGGAAAGAAAGCTGTTCAAAAATAATAGTCTGTATTTGAACAATCTGGAGTGATACAATCTAATAAAGGGGAGAAATGAAACATCAAAAAGCTCAATTGCCCGTTGCAGACAGTTTGCCATCAGAGCAGTGGCTCAGGACACCAGGTCACTGCCTCAGGCTGACTCAGGGCTGCTGTCGTAATGCCCTGCTGGTGCTTCCGTGGGCCTTGGGTGAGGATCTGCCCCTCTCAGCCCAGCTCCCTGGAGACTGCTGCTAATGGTACAAATCACATCCCAGACAACAAACAGCAACCTGGTGGCTGGCACAGAGACCAGGCATACCTGGAATTGTGAGGGAATGGCTTGTGAGGGAATTAAGCTGCGTGTCACAAGGCTGCTGCCAGGTGGGATGGATGAAACAAAACCACTCAGCAACACAGAATCTAAAATTTATTTACTCAGCAGGGAGGGGTGAGTGGATAGCAATTTCCGTTCTGTGATGCACATGCCACAAACAAGACTCAGAGCTCTAGACCTCTGTTCTCCACGTGAATCCAGACGAGGATTCCTTCTCTGGCCAGTCCATGTGTCAGGTCCTGGCTTGGAGCTTGGCCCCTGCATGTCACAGTTCCTCCCTTTGTTCAGCGTTCCTGGTGCTGGTAGAGATCTGTACCTGGAGCTCTCTCCAGCCCTGAGGGATTGCCCTCTTAGCCAGTTCTTGTTTCATGTGTCTGTCAGCAGAAGCACCCCCAGACCATTCTCTTTTTCCACACCTGGTGGGGAGGAGGCTCCTCTTGCCCTCTTCTCCTTCTGTAGTCGAGGTTCTGCCCCAAGCAGGGCCCCCACAGAGTAAAGATGCTGCCCATGTGCCTTATTCTCAATTTGCCATGGACACGGCATCTTTCTGCCAATAATTCCTCCTTCATGTGAGAGCCCTCAGGAAAATGATGCCTGTGAATACTTGGTGAATTCCCTGAAATATGAGACATTTTAATACCTGGTCTTCACACAGGCAGAAAGGAGGACAGGTCTAGGTAGTGCTCTGCAGGTGCTATAGGATTAGCAAGGAACTATTTCTGTTTTCACTCTTAAATGTTTATCACATTAAAGAAGCAAAAGGGTAACTTTTGCCTTCCTCCTACATTTGGTCCTGCTTGTCCATAAAGAACAAACTCAGAAGGTGCATCCCATTGACTGATTTGCAATCCTTTTCTCATCATTTGATTGGAATATGGTGTGGAACTCAGTCAGAAGCTACATGGGAATCTATGCTGGCCATGCCAATGCAATTACTGCGAGCAGTTATATTTGTGGGATGATAAAAATACCTTGTTTGTCTGAAGAGATACATTTCTCATAAAATGATGCTGACAGGAATTCATTAAAATGCCATCATTTTTAGCTTTACTGCCATTGTCCCATTGTAGGAATCTCAGAGTATGTAGTCCATGTGCATCAGTCATTCCTGTGACTTTTAAAAACAAGAGCTCCAACCTTCTCTTTCTTCTCTATCTTCTTAAAATGCCAGCTGTGCTTGAATGCAAGTGGATTATGAGTTTTTTTATTTGCTAGTTCTTGTTTATTCTTTAATAAAGACCATTTGAATTCAAGTGTTCATAAAAGGTCCAAGGTTGTAAAATGGCCTGAATTCAGCAATGGAACTGGGGAGGTTTTTGGGAGGTCTGTTGGATGTTTTTCTTCGTGCATATCTCAATTTGATACAAAAAATACAGTAGTTTTCCCTTTAATAAGCTACAGCATAGCCTAGCTGAACATGCATATTTTTTACAGCCTATAGTAAATTGTTTTTCTTGCTACATTCTTGTCTTTCTGCCCTTTGCAATGTGAGTAATACTGGCATAGTTCACCCAACGTTCAAGTTTAGGAGTTTGCATTTAGAGATGATGTTCAGGAGAAGGAAAATGTAAATAATAGAGCTGACTATGTGGGCTTAAACCTACTTAAGTCACAATACTTAGTTTAATAGCATTTATAAAAGAGATAGGAATGGCAAAACCTACTTAACACATTCAACCAAATACAAGTTTACATTTCTCACTGAATCACTGTAATGTTTTTATCAGCACAAGATTTTTGTCAGAAGTCAAGATCCCCTAAGTGTGTCTTCACTTGGTTTTCAAACACTTAAGATCAGAGGGATGAGCCATCAGCCATACAAAAGTAAGCTATTTGTTCTTTTTGGGATTTCTGGGGTTTTTTAAATATGCTGGGGAAAATGAATCATTTTGGCCCAGACCAGTTTAAGCTTTGGCGTGATGTGATTTTGAAGCCCCTGTGATTTTAGTTGAGGTCATCTTTCAGTGTTTTACACCTCCCAGTGTAACTCACTGTACAGAGGAGCTGCCCATTTCAAATGGAACAAACCAGACTCCGTTTGTACTGGTTTTACTTCACCCACCTGATCTGAGATTTTACAGCAGGCCACACAGGCTTCAGGTTTCTGAAATGACTGGGAAACCACCGAGCTCATACAAGCTCATCTGGGATTCTTCTGATGCAGGTGGTTTCTCATCTAGTGGTAACTGCCCTGAAAGGACCTTATTCTGCACTAGACAACGATTAACACATTAGAAGTTAGCTCTGGAGTTTCATTTTTCATTTCCTGTGCTGCACTCGCTGCACAGAATGAGTTGTAACGTGAAGTTTAGTCAATGGGAAACTCAGAAGGCAGATACTGAATTTCTTATTTGTGACAGGGAGGACAAGCACTTGGCCTTTCACATAGATTTTTTTAAGGCAGAATTAATTTCACAGAATAAATAATCAAATACATAGGTTATAAGCTTGGCCATCTCCACTGAAAATAAGCTGTTTCTGCTGTGTTCAGCTCTGAAAATAATAATAATTGATAAAGTGCATCTCCCATTTTCAGAGATATTTTAGAATATGTATTGGAGCAGGTTATAATTTTTTTCTCATTTTACTTTGTAATAATATCTAATTCCTGTCCTAGGTCCAGTTCTTTTTTTACATACTTTTAGTATGTAAATATATTTTAATATTTTTAAGGTTTAATATTTTATATTAATATTTTTCAGCTTTATTCCTTATTGTCTTAGCTATAAAAGCTGTGTCTGAGGGGAAGGCACAGAAGAAGAAGACAGCTTAACCATATGGCTTTTAAAACCAACTGTCTTCTGTTAAGGTCTTCTAGGACACAAAACCTTCCACTGATGAGAAAATGCCAGCAAGCATTCTGTGCCACCCAACACCTACTCTGTTTTACCCTTTATTCACATGAATCACCAAAGGGCATTTTACTCTTGACTAATTTCCTTCAGTGTTAAAAAATAAAGTCTTCAGGCAGGAAAAAAATATTTTGCTTCTTTAAAAAGACACGTTGGTGTGACAGGCAGGCAGTTACCTACCCATGGCTTGAAACACCCACGGTCTCCTAAAATAACAACAAAAGATCTTCAGCTATTAAAATGTGGAGAGTCAAACCTAGAAAATGTCATGTGCTTTACTCACAGCACTGAGGAGTTACAACCATTCAGCATTTTCAAGGCAATTAAAAAAAAAGTAAACTAAAAGATGACAACAGTTGGGTTTTACCAATTTTATTTCTAGACTTTAGATTTTTTTGCTGGAAACTTGTCTGTTACAGGTCTGTTGGTGAAAATGTGCATTTCAGACCAGTGATGCCAATAAGTACAATATAAAAAATGTACAAATCTGAATTGCTTTTGCTTACTACAGATTGTTATAATAACGTGACAAATAAAGCATCTCTGTTGGCACGTGAACCCACTTATCTGGATTTGGCCTTTTTCAGCACATACAATATTTTAAAGAAATTTGCAGTACACACTGCCACTCAGTGTAACATATAATAAAACCAACAAGCACTAAACTCAATAATCATGTTTGGTTCAGAGACACAGAGATGCCACGAACAGAAGTGTTTTATGAGGTAAGCAGTAAGAAATGTTCCTGAAATTTGGACAGAATGTATCCAGTCCTCCTGGGTCCTGCGACTGCTAGTAGCCTTGCAATGCTTATTTATGCACTATGTAGGATCTTAACTGCAATTGCCTCAAAATGAGTTCTAATTCTGTTTTGGTTTAGCAGCATACAGGCAACAGCTAGATTATTCTTCAGCATACAACTCTGTTAGCTGGCTTATTTATGAGATTTACAGGCTTTTTTTAAATTAGCATTATGCTATAATTAAAAAAAAACCAAAACAAACAAAAAAACCCTAGTATATCATAACAGATTAAACACACAAAATACTTAGAGTTCCAGAAGATAACCTATCATACCAAATGATGTGTCCCAGCTGAGGGAGAACCACATCAGGTGGCACACAAGAGTTATATTATAATGCACCTTTCATATATCAATGTGGCTAATAACACAGCTTAAAACTACTATGATAATAAACCCCAGATCAGACAAAGAATCCAGCTTTATAAAATGCATAACNAAAAAAAAAAAAAAAAAAAAAAAAAAAAAAAAAAAAAAAAAAAAAAAAAAAAAAAAAAAAAAAAAAAAAAACCAAAAAAACCAAAAACAAACAAACAAAAAAAACCAAAACATAAACAAAAAACCAA
The DNA here is from genome assembly GCA_013397075.1 of Rhabdornis inornatus. Classification (NCBI taxonomy): domain Eukaryota; kingdom Metazoa; phylum Chordata; class Aves; order Passeriformes; family Rhabdornithidae; genus Rhabdornis; species Rhabdornis inornatus. Next base: position 439,964 of record VWZS01010494.1, on the reverse strand, counting down.
AAAACAACCAACCCTTGACATTACTTGATCTTCTGAAATGTCTGCTGGCTTTTAAATTAATGCAGAGACCCATTCAGAGCAACGTTCGATGCATTTCTGTTTGCAGTAGAATTATGAGGCACTGTAAGAACATCAAAACCTGGTCTAGTCACGGGTAACTGAAGTATGAGGTATTGTGAAACAGGCGCCTTTTTTGGAATAGAGCAGTAATCACATTAAGTAAAAATTGATCACATAAAAAATCTACAAAAAAAATGATGTCAATAATATAATTTTCTATGAGAAAATTAAAACCTATTACATGGCAGTATATGACATTGTATAACAAAAAAAAAAAACTGATCCACAAAATAGCAGCAAAACACAATGACAAAGATACAGAAAAGCAATGTTAATTTTTTTTCAAACCATGCTGGGAATTTATCCATAGCAGCTCAATAAAAACGGAGCATCCACTCCTTTTCTTTTGTCTTTTTCTTTCTTTTTTTTTTTTATCTTTTGAATTTTTTATCTTTTTTCTTTTTTTTGTTCTTTTTTTGTTGTTGTTGTTTTTGTTTTTTTTTACAATCAACACCTCAGCGGCAGTTTTCTCACATACATTTCACCATCACATTCTCCTCGAGCATCAACTTCAACAGCTATGTCCACGTCCCTTCAGCTACTTTCTAAAATAATAATAAAAAGATACATAGCCAAGATGTGCAAATTTTCTATTTGTAGCTAAATAAAAAAAAAAAAAAAGGGGGCATATACTGGAATAAAAACTTCTTTCAAGTACTCCAATTTTCATATCTATTAACTATGGCGTTTTTTCATGGTTAGACTGCTTTTGAAAATGTATAGGAAGGGGCCAAATAGACTGCTTGGTTTTGGGTTTGTTCTTTGAAGCGTGTCCTTTTTTTGCTTTAATAAGCTGGGTTAAAACTGCAACATCAAGGGTAGAAAGATTTTCTTTTTCAAAAGGGGCGATTGCATTAATTTACAAATCATACTGGCCTTACGAACATCCTCTGCAATAAATATTCTTTTTAGCCTTAACTATAAATTATATATTTTAGTGTTTAAAAACCTTCAGTTGTAAAAACATCTAGCGATAATCCTTAAAACTATGTGTCCTATATGTGAACCTTTAAGGCCCCTAATTTATAAAGATGAGTTGGCACCAAAGGATTCTAAACTTCAAACTTTTCTATAGAAAAGGAAAGGAAGATATCCTGGCAATTTGTGAATGCAATTTTCTCTCACTGGAACACAACCTTCGGAAAAAAAGAATCACCTCTCCTCTAACACCATAGTTAAATGCACTTGCTTTGCAATTCCAAGTTTGCCAACAAGCACTTTATATATTTCCAAACCATTCCATTAAAAAAACAAACAAACAAACAAAAAAAAATTCCCACACAATAAAAGAATGTATTTCCTATATCTAATGGACTGAAAGTGCTTTGAATGGAATGGTTTTAGAATATTACAAACGAACAAAAAAAAAAAAAATAGACTGAACTGTGGATTGAACCTGACCATAATTAGGCTGAATATCTGTGGGGTCAGACCAGCATTTTTACACAGGTAACTACAAAAATAGGAAGATTACAAAAATATAATATATTATGTCACTATTTCGGTTTCTCTTTATAATAGGGTCCTGTATGAGTAGTACATTGGCCTTTCCCAACCATGCTAAGCTGGAACCCTACAAATGCCTCAATGCACAGGCAATCCACAGGCACAAAAAAAAAAAAAAGCTTAACATATAATAATGCTGCATACTAACATACACTAACTTATGGGTTACGTTAACCATTTATAAGGTGAAGAGGATAAAAAAAAACCTAAGGAAATAAAATAAACATTTACAGATGAATTATAAAGTGACTAAATGCATAAGCAAGCAAGATACAGAAAAGCCTAGAACTGCGTTAAAGCTATGCTTTTTAAAGAAAAAGAATATTTCATTTACTATCTAAAAAAAAAAAACCCTCTTCTACTTTAAAAATGGTTGGTTGGTTTGTTTTATATGTAAGAAATCAAATCTAATACCTCCCCTGGAGACATTTCGTGTGTTAATGCCTATTTTTACAACATACAGACAAGAACACTTTAATATAAAAACTAGTTGATTATTATTGTATAAAATCCTCTATTTTTGTAGCACAAACCCCTGGGGGCAATGCAAATACTATTTTTTTCTTTTTTTTAAGACAGTTTTTGGGGTATTTTTTGTTTATTTGTTTGTTTGAAGTCACAGATGGAAGGGAGACAGAGCAAGAAAAAATATAATGAGACTGGTTTTCCCTTCTGGTATAAAAATGTCCTGGAGAAAAGGGTTTCTGGGGGGGAGATCCTGATGCCGATTCCTTCTCAGATGCCCTTTCTTTGCTTTTCTTGCCAAGCAAATCCATTTAAGAAGAAGTCCTCTTTAAATGTTCACGTCTCGCACATCAGTGGGTGTGCAGGAGAGGTCTGCTTCGTCCTCTACAGTCTTTGTTTCTGAAGATACGTTGTGCTGCTGTGCCTGGCGTAGACTGGACTCCAGGAGGGACTCAATCTGTTCTTGGCAGGCTCGTAAACAATCCTGCAGGAGGGTGCAGTGGAAGGGGAGAGAGAGACCCAAGAGTCCTTTAGAAAGATCACAGGCTAAAATACCAGTTTCTTGACAAAGCAAGAGAAATGTTACCACGTTATCTGGGAGAGCAGCAGGCTGGAAAGGAGGGTGGGAAGAGCCACAGCACCCAACAGTGTGGATAAGGAATCCCATTTTTTTTTGCACATTATACCTTGCACTGCTGCTTCTCTGCCTGTGCTGTTCACAGTTCTGTACAAGCCCATGTGATTTCTACTTTTTCCCCAGGAATCCTTCATCAGTAGAGTCTGCTAGAAGTGATGCTCACAGTGACTTTTCCCCCCAGGCTAAATTCCAATGACAGGAAGTTCTTAGAAATGCCATATATATGTTTAGTTGCCCAAAGCTGCCTGCCAGCTGCTGCAATGTCCAGCTGTGGGCAGCTGATAAATTCCTAACTCTGAAGCATCTCCAGAGATGGACTGGACTGTACAATCCCAAAACGTGGAGGTCTCTCAGAAGCAGCACAAAGTGCCTCCCTAAGCGTGCACTACCAAGTCCATCCAAGCTTTCTGTGTGCTACCACATCCACCTGGAAATCTCAGCCAGGATGAGACCTTTTCCTCTCACTTCCAAAGTGTTTTCTCCAAGCTGGATGTGCACACAATCCTCCTGAGGGTTCGAGAGGGTGCACAGGCTTTGCTGGCAATTAAAAAACCGTGAAGAACTAAGAAAGATCCTGTCTGTGGTGGGCAAAGGCGACTTCCCCCAGGCATTATGCCACACCATGAGGAGATATATCAGATTCCCAGCAACCACAACTGGAGAAGGCCTTTGAGCTCAACCTGCACAACTTCCTGCAGGCTGTGGAGGCATGTACACCCACTGCAGTGACACAGAAATGGTGCCCTGAATAGGCCAAACAGTCCCACAGCATTTTGCCAAAACTCATCCAGCATGCTGTTTACCCTTATCTTCATAACAAACATCGTAAGCTTTTCCCCCCAACATATTTAACTCTGTGTATTAAGGACTTTGAAGTTTCCTTTCAGCATTGCCTTTTCTGATTTAACCTATGACATGTGTTAGCCCTTGCGGTGAACCCAGTCTTCCATGATAAATTGCCGTCAAAAGTGTTAGGATGTGCATGACTGAGAATGAATGTTGTTTTCCTGAGAGGGTGACCTGCCTGCTGTTTTCTTTATTTCCCAGTTTCAATTCTGCCTTCATTCAGAGGCTTCTTGTGTGATCTACCAGCTTTTCACTGATTCCACTACCACAAGAATCTCCTCTGCCACCAATAAGGGCACATGGCATTTGGGGTAAAATAAGATTAGAAACCCAAGCAAACAATTCTCTGCAAGTCCTTTCTGAGAGAGAGGGAGGTTAATCCTACCTCTAAGCAGATCAGACCATCAGTTACAGCTCACTGAAAACACATAACCTATGACCTTTCCTGGTTTAAACCCTAGTGTAATATTTCCTCTTGACAGAGACACACAGCGTTTTAAATGACAAAAAGAAACGCCTCATATCCTAAAGTCATCATGCCTCTGGCTCCTGCATACCTCTGGCCTCCACAATAAGGTCTCTATGAAGTGCCTGCACCCAGCCCTCCTCCAGATATGAGGGATCAATCCTGACTGTAAGGCTCCCCCTTGTACCACGAACCTCCCTGGCCCCTGGAGTCAGACCCACTACAGAGGAGCACACCAACACAGCTTTAGGTGTCCCTGGCTTTACAAAGCCACTTCTGAGGATAATTCCCTTTTAGCACGTTCAGTGCTCCAAACTGAAAGCATTTTTATTTTTCGGAGCAAAATGAATCTTCTTGGGTTTTGTTTTGGGGTTTTTTTTTTTCAGGTGGGAGTGGATTTTATGGTGAGTTTTGATGGGAACTTAGTGGGTTATTTTAGTCCTGACCATTTGCATGTAGCGTGTTTGAGCTCTGGAAACTAAAACCATTCAAAAGAATTTCTATAAATACCTATTCTTCTCCCTCTGGAGTCCAGTTATGAATAATTACATAGGACTATGTAATTCAAAGGTACTTTTTTTTTTTTGCCCACAGATTTTTCTTCATTTAAAATTCTCAGAGTGCAGCCTGCTGTAACTGTTTTTTTAAAAAACAATCTTTACAATTTATTATGAACAAACTGTCTTAAGCTACAGTTGAATGAAAAGGGTTTTATACTCTTTAAGGCATTTTGTCCATGTCTTATTCACATGACTATTAGATAAATAGTTTGCCTCTAGGAATGCATTAGAGCTAGCAAAAAACAACTGCAAAACATAAAATTCACTCTGAACAACCTCACCAAAGCTGTTTTCATTCTCAATACTTCCCAACACTGAAAAGCAAATATAAAACTTGTGCACTGCACTATGATAACTTCTCCCAACAACTTTTCTGCTTCACTACCCAAATTTTCAATGCCCACAGTTTGTTCAAGGTCATAAACCCTTCCTGGATTAATTAAGCTCCTCAGTGAAAAAAATAAAGGGAAAAAAAAAAAGAGACTTGCTAGCTTAACTGATGTGGTGAAATACGTTTAAGACACAGTGGACATGATCAGACTCCAGGGTCAGATAGGAAAGGAAACAAACAACAACAAAAAAGGAACTGCTTGGAAAGCCTTTGTTCCTGCCTGACCCCGTTCTGGATAACAAGCACATGTTTGAAGGTGCCTCTGAGAAGGGGCAGGCAGGAGGCGAATTCCGATGCACTAACAGACAGCATGGAGACCCAATCTAATCTAGTTTAGCAAATTTCTGGCCTGGAAATGAATGTCAGGTAAAATTCCATCTGTTTGGATGATGGGGTCAAGAATAGAATGATGGAAGACAGCCTGAGCCTTCTAATTGTGATTATCTGACTTCTAATTACCCCTGATCAAAGGCAAAATGGGAAATTGGACTCCTACCAACATATAAACATGAACCATAAAGGAATTCCAATCAGGTGATACTCATTTTACTTTAGATTCAGCTTTCTTTGAGACTAAAGGTAAAAAAGTATAATTATGTAACCTGAAATCCAAAAGACCTGCTGCTCCAGCTAACAGATCATCAGGAGGAACACCAGCCCTGCTTTTAACATTCCAAGACTATCCAATATAAAACATGTTCCCTGAAAAGGGGAACCATCACTGGGGCATAACACACTTCATACAAATCCTAGTGAAATGGGATGGCAGGAACAGCATTTGGTACCATGGGTTATATAGACAGGTATTTTGGGAAAGTCTCCCTGAAGGGGAATCATGCTTTGTATGAAACCAAGCAGATTCCTCTCAAAACAACTGCAGTGGAAGTTGCTGTTCCCTTATTCCACTCCAAACACAACAATATACCTGTACATACAAAGAACTTTGTGATGCTTATTTTCTGTAGCAATCCACACAAAATCCTTATTTCTACCTAACAGGTGAATATATTTAGCACTGGAAGCTGGAGGGGAGTTACTCCCTTTTCAAGCCTTTAACAAAGCCCAGGTCAAACAGATTGTGGCCTTGCAATGACTCAGGACAATTAAAATGAAATAAAAAATCCTCTTTCTTGCTAAAGCAATTTTGTTTTCTTTTTCAAGAGCTCTGTCATCAACTAAGTCAAGTCAAATAAGGACAGGCTGTTGTTCTGCACGATGTGAGAGATTTCACTTCAGTGCCCAGTACCAGGAATGGTTAAATCATCTTGTTTGAATCAAGATGCTGCCTGAACACATAGCAAGTATTTTCCCTTGGTACCTGCTTCAAACATCTCACCCTGGACAGTGGCCAACCACACACTGGAATTATCTGCATTGTTCACAAACTGACTAAAAGCATCACACGTGCATACCAAACTGAGAAGCCCATCATTTCAGCATTTCTTAAGAGTATTCAGCATTTCAGGTTCTTAGAGTATTTAACACTTCCACACTGTATTACCTCAGCTGCAGTGATATAAGTGGCAAAAATAACATGCTCAATACTGAGGTACTGTTCAGGTGATCAAAATAAAAACAGAGATACTGCATTTTTCAGCAATTGTTTCACAGTCTATCAAAAGTAAAATATTATTTTGCGAATAATTAATTGCTCAATCCTGTCTACAAAGCCCAATCACACAAACCCAGTTTTGCAGTGGCTAGACTGGGACAGTTTTCTATTAATTTAAATTATTAACATGTAAAGTAATTTAACAGCATCTCCAAGATTCTGCCCCTAACCACAGAGTTGTCTTTATTTGACTCATTGTCCAGCGCTTGGAGACCTCACAAGAACCTTTTTAAAGCATCTATTTATTGGTCTTCCACATTGTTACAAAACAAAGCTCAACTCTGCCCCAACTTCACACACCATTATGACATGGATCATTGACTTTAGGTCTTCCTTGTAGGCTCCCTTCCTGGCCCATTCACTCATGAAAGGTTTATTGCTCACTATTACTGATGTGCATCTCCTGGAAGCTGCAGGGCAAAATGAAGAGTCCTGTGAGGACCATCTACCTTGTCAGAAAGTCGTGGGACAAGCATTTGTTCCAAAAAGGAATTCAATACCAGCTACTGTGCAGGTCTAGCACGTAATAAACCAAATTAGATCATTAGAACTCTCTTAAGAAGAGCTTTTTCACACCACTTGGCACAATAAAAAGCCTCAAGAATGGTCAAAGATAGGGTCAGAGATACCACAAGGTCTCAGTAACTGTTTCCTGCTCTTATTCCCCAAGTTTTGTTTTACAGGGGCTCCTGGTTTAATTACCCCCAGTCAAACACAGCCTCTGCCACGTCTTAAGTCGGTGCAGGGCTTCCTCCTCTCCCAAACATCAGAGCTGGATGTGCCATTCCCATCCAGGAACTGCAGCAGCATCATCACAGATTATCAGCGGGCATCATGACAGCCAAACCAGCAGGCTGGGCACAAGAGAACACATTGAGAACCCCCACTCTGAGGCTTGACCTTTCCCAAGATTTAGTGTCAGATTAGCTCCCGTGCAGTAAGCAGGCATTCATTCTTAAAAACCCTTAATGCAGGAGATCAACCGAGAGAAAGAGTCACTTACCGGATCACATTTGATAACTTGTGATAGGAAATGTGTGAGGCATTGATAGGAGAGGAAAGTGTTAGTGTTCCCCAGATGCAGGCCTTGCACAGCTGCTACCACGCTGCCAGCTGCGATCATGGAGGGTGGGTTTGAAATAAATTTAATATCTGCATGAAGAAAGGAGAGAAAAAAAAAAAAAGAAAAAAAAAAAGAAGACTATAATGATTGCTTTAGGAGAAGCCTGTCCATACACATACAGCCTTTGTACCAGCATGGCTTTCTGCTGCCAACTGTTGCATCCGAAAAGGCAGGGAAAATGGTGAGCAGAAAGGTGCCTCCTGCTCTAAAACTCTTACAGGTCCCAACCTGCAAACACTTATCCACATGAGCAACTGCTCTGCAGAGAGTGGCCCTTCCTAGCACTGGGCCTGGGAGGCCATTCATCACTTCGAGGTACTTTTATCATAAGCAGGGCTCCCATTCTTCCAGTGTTAAAATACTTTGCTCCTGTGGATAATGCCACGGGGCTCAATGGCACTGCACATCTGAGAAAACCTGTTCACATCCTGCAGGGTTTTGCATGGTCAGATCCAAGGTGCATTCTAACAGCGAGTCCTGGGGCCCTTTAAAGCAGAAACCTTTGCTCTGACACTCAAAGGAATATTGCTTTAATGAACAACAACATCAACAAAAAGAAAGAAAAGAGAAAGACTGCTTAACCCTGTCAGGAGGCAGATAATCCATATTTAAATTAAGGTTTCATCTTAAAAATGCTTTGTCTCAACCGAGTCTCTTGTCAGTGGCTGCCATCCATCCTGGCAACAGGGATTTAATGTAAATGTGGCATAACTAAGTGACGGGGGTCCCAAGAATTGGCGGACAATCAGTTACATTCTGATGTGACACCATGCTGACAAGAGGCTGGGCCCCCTTCCAGACTGCATTGCTGTAGGTCTCTCCACAAAGCCACTCCCAGGATCCCTTAAGGGGCTATCTCTGCCATTTAGCATGTTTTCCTTTGGGTTTGTTTGGTTTGGTTTGAGTTTTTCTAATTTTTTTTAAATAATAATAGTCACTAATAAACCTCTTTTCTACACAACAGGAATGCATTTGATCTGTGGCAGTGAACACCTTGGAGGAGAATCAGGAACAAAGGAAGCAAGTGGCACAAGTCAAGGTCCATTTTTGTGAGAGAGAAAGGGAAACCAGAAATGTACACCAGAACCTGAGATACATTCCTTCAGCTTTTATCAGAACACAACTTCCTCTGCGCTGGAAAAATATAAACCATCTGTCAAACCCCTGAATGAAATCAAAGGAATGGACAGCTTAGAGGGCTCAGTGGAACAGTTTAAGTATTAAATCATGCATCTCCTTTATTATGATAAAATAACGTTTGTGTAAATGTTTTACCAGTGGAACTAAAGCCTTCAGGACTTGGTGGAAGTCCTGGCTCTGAATCTGTTTATTCAGACACCTCTGACACTCCACTGTGGCCCTGACCAACACCCACCTTCAAAGGGGCACTTTGCCCAGCATCCTGCAAACCTCCAAAATTAAACTGATACAAGAAATTCTGGCCAAGCTTTGAGGATGCACTGCCAGTGAAAAGGCAAACTCAAGATCAAGTCATCTTGTTTATCTTAAAATAAACATATAAAAATAAATTTGGTTTGCCCCTTTTTCCTAAGCTGCCCATTTCCGGGCGGATATACACACACCCACCTTCTAGCAAGCTGCTGTCATTCCCCCCCAAAAAATGCAGCAGTCCAGACTGCTTATTGGCACTGTACCCATTCCAAAGCCAGTCCTGAACTGAAATACTGACACAGAGCTGCAGGTGGACTTGGGAAACAGGGGATTTCCAGCAGGGATCCCACCAGGATGGGGTTGCTCAGAGGGGTAGGGTGGCAGTGCCTTCCCGACACTGTTTACAGAGCTCCACAAACAGGACATGACCAAAATGTGTCACTTTAATGAGCCCGTCCTGACAGAATCACGTTTGGGATTAATATTTGCGTTCTTCTTTTAAATGGAGCAGTAAACAAGAACATGAATTCATAGTCACACCCTCATTCTTTCCAAGGTGGAAAAGTGATAATGAAGTTTAAATGACCAGTTTGTGTCTGTCCCTATAACCACTCCAGACAAGCAGCATGGACTGCCTTTTTGTTCCAACTCAACAAGGAATTATTTGTGGCAGAGGCCACTAATTTCAGCATATTAATCAGGGGGCCCCTCTCGCCTGTAATTGGATGCCCCCAAGTGAAGAGTGTGGCATCATTGTCAGCCTCCATCGCCTCATCTTGCGCTATTGAGCGCTCAGGAACAAGGGGGCTTCGGTGAGATGAATTAGACCTGACACAGCCACAATGGGGTAGGGGGCCCCATCAATTGAAGCACACATCCCCAGTAGCCTATCTGAGACTTCATCCAAAAAGAATAAACAACTTCAGCGTTGTTAAAAAGAGAGAGAGGGAGAGAGAGAGGAGGGGGAGGAGAGAGAAGAATGCCAGCCACCCTGAAGGGAGGACAAAGCAGGCATATAGGCGCTGCAGCGCTTTAAAAAAAATTCCTAACAAGGCGAGTCACCCCTTTTCCTTTTTAAATGGAGCAGCAATTCCATCCGTCTGGAGAGCTGGGGGCTATGAATGAAAATCTTTTCATTGAGGCAAATCAAAACTGTGAACATAAATCACTTGCTGCAAGATGCAACAGGTTCCAACTGGTCACATACCTTGAGACTTCCAATTTTATAAAGGCCGGAGAATGGGAGAATTGTAACACGCTCATTTCAAAGGGGGATCTTTCTTTCTCCTTCGGAGACGACCAAAGCAACAACAATATTAACAGCAATAATAGTAATAATAATAGATAATAAAAAGGAGCCTGGTATGTTTTGATAACCAGAGGAACATAATGAAATGCTGAAGCTCCAATATTTGTTGCTATTCATTGTTATGCTTGTATAGAGCTGCAGTTCTCCCTCAACACCGGTCTTAACTTGGGCCAAAAGAGGCCTGCTTCCTTTTGAGCTCTCCCTGCCTTGCTCGGCCATGCCAAAGCCCCATTCATTAAGCTCAATTATGTGTTAACTTCAAACAACCCCTGGTAATTTTTTTTTTTTTCGCTTTTTCTCCCGAACCTACCACAGCACAAAGGCATCCTTTGGTGAAAATGGATTTTTCAAAACCAAACCAAATCAAACAAACCCACTTCTTCTACTAGCCAGACAACTGGAGAGGGAGCTTAGGAGGAATTCCCCTCAACTTCACCTTGCAGCGTAACCTTCTTTTTCTGGAGCAAACACATACACACTCATCTACAAACACTTCCACAGCCTTCACCTTGGTAAGTCAACTGGCCAAGGGTTTGTTTTCTAAGCAAGCATTATTTTGCAGTCTCTTCTTAGGAGAACCTCCTTTACAGAAGAGGACGCAGGCAAAGGAGAGACTGCACTTGCCCCTGAGGCCACTTAAGCGAGCTGTCAGTGTTTCCAGTGGACTTTGGATCAGGCCCCACAGCATCCAGGCAGCACAGGCATTTGCAGTCCATCTAGGTTCGTTTTGGCAAGGGAAAATGCAGTACAACCCAGCAAGAGCAAAGCAAAGTCCAGATGCTGCTTAAGCCACATGTGATCTTCACTAGCCAACAAAGAAGTCATGAGGAAAGCAAAAGGTAGAGAAACCCCTGACATCCAAAAATAACAATAAAAACACAGAGCCTAGTGGCAGCCTTCCTGAGTGCTCCGTCCCCAGGCAATATTCCCAACTTCAGTAGGGAGCTGAAGAGGGCCCCAACTCTGGTGAGCTCAGCGCTGGTTTTTTTTAAAAGCTCAGTAAAACTCCCAGAACATGGTTCTCATTTACTGATCCATTCTCCAGCTGTGGTGTGTAGCAGTGTTAAATAAAGGCTCTGGATGTGCTTCCTAAAAGAAACATAACAACACCGACAGTAGATCAAAGTACTGGACTCTTAGCAAGTCTCCAACCTTTGAACTACTCTTGCTTTCATCCCTGTCATTGCCAACACAACAACCTAGGTTAAACATCCCCACATCCAAAGGGGAGCCCGGGTGGCTGTTCTTTTTAGCAAATCATGCCTCCAGAGTCGCAGCAGCCTCGTATCTGGTAGAACCTGGCACGGAGGGACACACTGGACTTTCCCAAAATGTTGCTGCCGGTGGTTTGAAGGTTGTGGCGCTCCCAGCACCGAGCATTACTCCAGGCAACCTCACCTACGAGCTGCCCCTCACGCTGATGTTAGGCCCAAGATGAAGAGCAATGCCAGTGTTTATAAACTTCTCTTTTATGGCTTGGTTGTTCTATCTTTAGGCCTTGCAGCGGGGCCGGTTCTGCGAAATAAGACTTTTTTTTTTTTTTTTTTTTTTTTTTTTTTTTTGGGGTTGCTTTTTTTTTTTTTTCCTTCTGAGGGCCTGCCATCTTCCTTCAACCTTTTTACACCAAATCCAACCTCTGGAAGACAAGCCAGACGGCATTAGCGGGTGCCGCCGGCCGCGCACATCCCGCCGAGGTTTTGGAGCGTGGCTACCACGACTCTTTGGCGTCTTTGGAGGCCAGCCCCGCTCATGGCTCCAGCACAGCACGTGGTCACGAGGGTGCAGATGGCAGCGGCTCGGTCCCGTGCCAGGAAAAGCCTCTGTGCCGCGTGGCCCTCCTCCAATCCACCAGCCACCGAGGAGGGGGGGAAGAGGCAACTTGAAGAGGGAAGGTTTAAAACCCCCACGCGGTGCTATTCACAGGGAAAAATCTCCCTCTGCCTTTAAAAACTCGTCCTAAAGAATGAATCCACACGGGGAGGGATTCCCCACACGGGCAGTAAGCCTTTTGCAGCCCCCACATAAACCCGGGCTGGGGAGGCGAGGAAATCGTGCCACGCTGAGCTACATAGAGCGGATGGGGGGGGGTGGTCCCTCTCCCTCCCTGACAACCACACAAAACTCCGACTCAGAAGCGAAATATCTTCTGAAAAGAAAAACTTACCTCTGGCAAAGTAATCCACCTTCTGCAAACAAGGGGCAATAATCGGGGCTTAAACTACCTCCCCGCAGCTCTGCGAGCGCACCTGAGACCAACAGCTACGGGAAGCTTTACAAGCCGGGGGGCGGGCGCGTGTCGGGGAGCAACGCGCTTTGCGCAACGTGCAGGGCTCATACCTGTAGCGCACAGAGCCACAAAAGTCTGAGCATGTTTACGGATGATCTGCTTGGTGTCCTCTGCCAGAGGCATTTTAGTAAGGAAATGTTCAATGAAATCGTGGGGGGTCATTGCAGCCAGATTCCATTTCAGCTTATTCACCAGCAGCAGCTCCATTTGCTGCAAAGAGAAGAGGGAGGGGAAGGGGGAAGGAGAGAAGAGGAAGAAGAGAGGAGGGGGGAGCGTGGTTAGAGCCGCTCGCACACGGTGCCGGGG